>CATKWJ010001139.1:0-31706 GCA_949825065.1 Odontocerum albicorne
TATATATCAAGTTTTTTTTTTAATTTTAGAAATATGGAATTAGTATACTTTAGCGAAGTTTTTATTGGTTATAAAAGACGGAACAGTTAAACGAGAATTTATAAACATAATTTGATACGAAAATGCACTTATCAGTAATATGACCCAGTATATAAATACAATTTTCATGGTTTTTCTTCTTAAATATATTAAATCTAGTGGTAAAATAACTTATTACTGTAGATTTAGTATCATATAAAGGGTCACTCTTATTAGAGATATAACGATTTCAAAAGTGTTCGTTTGTTGGGTTTATTGTACAAGTATTATATAATTTGTTTATTGTTAAATATATTCTTTCATAGACCAAATATTGTTTTTTAAAGTAATTCATATATTTTTTAATAGCCCTGTATAAAATGAGAAAGAATCGAACACTTATATCTGTGTTCGAGATCAAATAGCTTGGAGCAAAAGGCAATCTATAAAAAAACTTTTCTTAACTTTAATCTGTGTATGGATTGGTTAAAATATAATTGGATCTTTTAACATTCGTGCTAACTTAAGAAGCTTTTAACGTTTACTCTCGTGTTTCGTGCTTGTCTGTTAAAACAGCTACTAGTTATTTAGCGAGATATTTAAAGTGGAATTTCAGATCATTTACTTCTACAGCTGTTACTTGCGAGTTAAATAAATAATACTGTCAAATTAAAAGTTTTTTCAGGCGATAAAACACATTGATTTAAATCCATTCAGTTTTAAATTGTAATACTGTCATTTTGAGTGATACAATCATATGGCTGCTCCATCAGATGCAACCACAAATTATTGTCACTTAAGGATTTGATTTTATCTTTATATGTAAAATAAATACAAAAATCTGAATGCAAAGCTTTAGTTTTGGTTTAAAATATACTTAAACATCATTAATAATTTAGTGTGAAACCAATGATGTTTTTAGGGTTCCATTAAATTATTATTTTTGTTAGTTATAATACTCCACAAGATTAATGCAACAAACAAATTAGGTTCTAGAATGTATGCCTTCTCGTGACAATGAAAGCTTTGGAAAAGGAAACTTCTTTGAAAAGTTATTAGACATATATTGTTTAGAAACAGAGCTCATTTCTAAAATCAACAGAGTTCCGATTCAAATAAATGTAAAAAAAACAGAGCATAACGACATTGCTTTTCGAATAAAATCTATTGTAATTAAGTTTATTGAGAAGAAAAATACAGTGTTATTCAACTAAGCATGACTTAAATAAGTAGAATTGCGGATTTCACTCCTTTTTGATATATTAAATACCATATATTCTCATAAACAAATTGTTCAATATCGGATTATTACTTATATTTTAACAAATGTGATTTAAAAATTTCTCGTTTAAGTAAGCCTAATATCTAATGTACGAGTATATGAAATGAAATATAAAGAAGAAATGCACAAATTATAAACGTATCTTTTTATTCGAGATTTATTTTAATACAGTTTCTAATAAGTTGTAGAAATTATGATCGAACAAATTACAGGATAGTTATTGTTTTACTTTTAGCAAATGGAAGATGAAGTCGAAGTAAGACAATTATCATTAGGCAAGAAAATTAAGTCTTATTGTACTAATAAATATAAACAATTTTGATATCTTTATATATAATTTTGTACTGCGTTTTATCATAGAAAACAAAGCCAATACGGTAAGAGATAAATGTGAACCCAGATTATAAAAATAATATATAATTTTTTATTTCTAAGTCTGTATTTTAAAGTTACATAATAATTTGTTACCAAAATAAACTCAATAATTTGTGATGTACATAGTAAAGAGGTATTCGCAAGAAATCGCGATAGCTTTCAGCTTCCAAAAACCAAAATGGAAAAAGTTGAATATCTTATGCTATAAAGGTTTCAAAAAGTATTGAAGATGCCACAATTATCCGAAATTTTCGATTTCTATGTTTTATATGTTAATGGTTTATTTAAATATTGTTTAAGTGAAAAAAAATTAAAGTTCTCAGATGTTAAATGATAGATGTAAGTAAATTAGTGTTTTAACTAAATAAACAAAAAAAACGAAAAATGTCTACATACCAAAATATTTGTACATTGCAACGAATTTTGTAGCCACATGATGCATGGGAGTGAGATGTGGATGTGAAATGCGAAATATGGTTATTTAGGATAAGCGCAAACTAAAAATTGATATGTAAGTAGGGTGAAAAAGAACACTTTGAGGTGGTTTGGGAATGTTGAAAGAATCTCAAACTCAACGTATCTACAATATGATAACTTTACAACGTCAGTGGGAGTCGTGATATAGGAAGATCGATAAAAGTGTGGTTATATCATGTGAATGAGATTTTGAAACTGAATGAACTATACGAGAACGTACACATATATGGATTTCGAGGAAGTGATTGATCATCTTCACTTACCCTGAGAGGAAATGGCGTGATTTTATGTACGTACTTAGAATCTGGGTTCACGTAGCTCAACATTTAAAGGCATACTTATTTATTTCTTTGCTAATTCCTTTATGTGTTGATATAGTAATTTCTTAATCGATCAAAATTAATCGTTTAATGAATTATTGTATCAAACAGAGAAAAATTATCATTGTGTTATTTATTAAATTTTTGAAACTTGGAGTTTACATTTGCTGTGAGACGGATTAATTATTATAATAAATTAAATTGTGATAAAATATTTTTGTCTGGAGATTTTAATTTTGTATAATTGGCCTAAAAATGTTAGCAGAACTCGATAATAAAATTTTACGAGCATAATCATACAGATGAAAATTGGATTTATCATGCAAAGCATAAATATTAACTATTATGGAATTAAAATTAATAATAGCACGTTCCGGTTGTCAAGTGTGCAAATTACTAGCTGTTGCACGAGTAAAAAGATAATTTTTAATCATTTTATGCCTTGTAATGTTATTCTCAGGTGTGAAATTAGATTTATTATAAAAATACCCGGAAAAATCGACTGTCAGTCAAAGAAGAGAAAAAAGATACAGCGAAATGTTTGTTCGAAAACCAATCTGTTGATTTGTTTGAGAGAATGAAGTTGTTCGATTTTAAGATAATTTAACATCAACTGTGATTTTAATTTAGCGATTGGGTTGTTTTTGTAACGCATTTTTTTTACTTTATAACAGTCAGTTTTTACTTTATAACAATTTGAAAGTTATAAGTATCAAAAATGGATTTTAACAATTTTATTTCTGTTCTGAGATATTTCATAAAACTTAATGACCGAAAAACTTAAAGAGTCGAAAATATAATGCAATTTAAAGAATTTCATATTAACATACAATATTTAAGAACACCACTAAAATAATATTTTTATTTGAGTATTAACCAGTAACTTTTTACTGACAAAAATACTGAAATTCGAATAAATATTATGAACTAAAAATATTTTCAATCCGTATCCAATCAATGAATTGGATGGATGAAAGTTTGACATTAAATACGGTTGGTTGAAAAAAACTCAATGTTTTTAAGTTTTTATTTATTTATCGACTCCTGTATTGATTTTAAAAACTAATCTTATTGGTCTTTTGGCACTTAAAAGCTCCAACACAATGTTACTACTTTGTTACGAAAGTCATACTCAGGTCCCAGTTGTATCACGTTTCATCGGAAGTATATGAGTTCTATTGACCCTATGGATTTTTAATCCGAGTGATTTTTTTTGCACTCTTTGTTATTTCACTAAATTCATTGTTTTGTATAACTTTTGTGACGTGTGTAAAATTTAAAACCTACACACATACAAACATATCATTATGCCGAGTCCCTTTTGGGAATCAGCAGAGAGAACAGATTTCCAAAAAAAATATCCATGTACACGAATTTCCCCTCTTCCATTTTCATACCTCTTTTCATGCACAGTTTTCTATTATTCATACTTCTTACTTGGCCCTTCAAAATCTAATTCACTTAAGCCAGCCACGTTTTCCTCGATACCCTCTCTTTTGCGCACACCTTAGACTTCTGACTTGTATGGTATACTCGCTTAGTCATTCTTTCGTCTTTTATTTTATCCACATGTCAGTTTAAAACTCATTTTTTCATGTTACTTAAAACATCTATTTTATCTGTGCATTCATTTCTGATGTCATCGTTTCATTTTCTATCATACATTCATACTCCACAAATTTCCCTTAGTGCGGACATCTACACACCATTAATCTTACTTTTATAATTATTTTGCCAAGTCTTAGACTAACTTCCATACTTTAAGGTGGGCACCAAAATACTTATATGTATTGCCATTTTGCTACTTCTGGTATATCGCGGTTGTTTGTTACATGAAATGCTCCGTTTGATTATTTCTCTGTTCCAAAATTCTATTTTTTTCAAGCTTAATCGACTAAAACTTTAAATGGTCTAGAACTGTAATTAAAAAAAAAGGTTTTATCAGATTGACTCACTTAATTGCATAATGACTTGAATTTGATGGCACAAATCATCCTAGTTTGGATGGAATAAAAAATAAAAAATATAATTCTACTAGCTTTGAATGAATGATTTGTCTATATAATATTATATAATATTATTAGAAAAATGACTATTATATAGATAACGCTTATATTGTTGTATCCTAGTCCCAATTTTCCTTTGTGTCATTCCAATATAATATGTAGTTTTACAAATAAATTCATTTTCACATACGCCGCTCTTATGTAACTTATGTTATGTCTCTTGAATTTGACGCTAAAATATTTTTAGCTATACTATTTATTGTTGGTGTTATAAACAGATATTATAATATTTTTTCTAGAAGTTAGCATAAGTCATTCGAGGTTATATCATTAAATATGTAATAGATAGATGTTGAAAATGTTTGGATTTTAACCATGAGAAATTTCAATTATTGTTTAATTTGACAAAAAATAACGAACGTTATTAAAAATAGAGTAAATAGAAACATCAATAGTTTATCCCGAAACTAAAGAGATCGAATTGCAAAAAAATAAGAATTTTAATGTAAATTTTTAAATGCCAATTATATGCATTTCAAAAACAAACCTTTTTAAATATTATAACATTTGTATTTGCAGTACAACCGGACTAAACTCTTCCAACCAACCATAAATATTAAAATTGTCTTAATTAAACAACTTTCAACAACGGAGATAAATAGCAATCGAGGCTGTAACCCCGTGTTGGAACACATGCGTCTTATCAAATAATGCATAAAGGATTATTCTAAGTGAAAACCAGACTGGAATCATTTTTTAATAAAATTTAATCCATAACCTCCCAGCAGGAAAATAGGTGTCTTACCAATTAGACCACATATGTAGTCTTTTTAACCATTAGATATACAAAATTTTAAAAAAAGTATTGGTTTTTCAAAAACAACACAAATAAAAATATACGAAAATGATGGGATGCGAAACCATATTAGAATAAAATGTTTCCTAAAATCAAAAGGTACAATGTTGTGTTGATAATAAATTATTCATCATAAATCTTGAATCCTTAATGACACGGCTACAAAAGAAACTCCCCTTTTACCAAGTATTCATTTTTCTAAGTGAAACATAAATGGATACTTTATACACATCAGGCCCAACCCCATACCCTACTTCTTTTAGGATATTGAAGTAACAGCAAGATTTCAGAATTTAGCATTACAATATTATGATAAGGCGTATTTTTTATTTAATTAATATTTTTGACATTTTCGTTGTCAACGTTGTCCAATGCATTTTACTAACCATCATTCAATGAATCATGTCACCATATTTAGATAAATATTTTTCTATTATATTACACTTTCGTTGTATACAATACAACCTTGCATTCTTATTGCCACTCTTCACTTTCGTTGTATACAGTACAACCTGGCGTTCTTATTGCCACTCTTCACTTTCATTGTATACGGTACAACCTGGCGTGCTTATTGCCACTATTCACTTTCGTTGTATACTCGTACAATACTTCTCAAAAGCACTTAGGTTAATTGATATGGGGCAATCTCTTCCAACTAACGAGAAATATGTCCATTAAACAAACCTTAAGTAAAAACTAGATAGGATTTTTTTATTGATTTTCAAAGGGAATCGAACCCACAACCCTCTGGTCGGACATCTTAATGTCCTGGTTGGTAAGAAAACGGTTTACCAACCAGGCTATCCAAGTCGTCCTTGTATAATATATGATTATTTAATATTTCTAATATAAAAATATCTTCTGTGGGTTACATCTTTTCTGCAAATATAAGAACAATTTAAGTCAGTTGGACTTTGGTGTAGGGTCAGGGTCACAGAAAGCGGCAGGTGTTTCCTTTATGAACACCTCCCCCACACTTAGGCCGGGACGGTCTCGTCTTCCCATGCCCTTTATCTTGTAAGGGCATCTCTGCACAAAGGGAATTATGATACTGTTAATCAGGTGCTTTCTATTTAATACCTGTCATTGTGGTTAGGTTTTTATTTACAAAACTAATTTCATATATTGTAGTATAGGTGACAATTTAATGAAATTTTTCATGTCTTGGTTGATTTATTTTGAATATGGGTCAAAATATCGATAATTATATTTTATAGATAATTATCATAGTGTTATGTTTATGTTGGCGGCTGTGATTTAAAGGTAAGTATTCAAGCTAAGCATAGGAGGTTCTGGGTTCGTTTTACTCTTAGACCCTTTTACATCTGAATTTACAGTTTTCTGTTGTTTATTATACAATAAAAAAAATAAAGCACTATAAAGCAACTCAACAGCACTGTATACAGACTGCAGCTGGTTAAACCTGTCGATCATTTTAGAAATTTGATTTCCTTGCCATCGGAACTTCGAGTTTGATTTGTCATAACTGTGTGCATGCTGAAGTGCAACAGTTTGCATACAAACTAATACATGCACGGATGTCATCCATTCGCAAGATGACTGACAATTATTCTCGATTACAAGGGATTGAAAATACATATTTCTATCGGAGAAAATATCTATTTCTATCAATGAAGATAATACATATAGTTATTATTTTGGATAAGTAAAGTATTGTAATTTGTTTTATCAAACACAATTTATTCCACTTTTTGTAATGATATAAGCCTACTGATTTCAAGGCTTTCCCCTCATTATCAGAGGAGCACAAACAAGTCTTGTTTGTGCTTTCTGATGATGAGGTGAAAATTTTGAAACCGGTAGGGATATATCGTAATAAAAAGTGGAATAAACAGTGTTTGATAAACAAATTACAATGTTTTTAAACCTCCCCAATATTAATGTCTTAACTACAAATAATATAATATGTTAAGTAAAGTACGAGTATATTCTTAGCTATGTCTGAGGTATAATTTTCATATCGCTGTATTAGTAAATTTATTCTTATTTAAAATGTTATCATGTTTTACATCATGTATGGACTTCCAATTTCATTTTTTAAAGTTCGGTGAACCAGATGAAGTCGTTAAAAAAACACAACACATTCATATGTGCGCAGGTACATATGTGAAACTTTTCAAAACATTTCTGAGTTGGTTCAAAATATTTCTCAAAGCAATGTACCACACCACGCACACAATTCAGTTTCTAAAGCAAATATGTTTGAAGCATAAATCAATCTCACGAGGAAAGTATAATATATCAAATTCTGAAATGAAAGAAGTACAAAAACACAAAAAATGGTGCCTTTGCTGCCTTAAAATAAACATTTCTGTTCGAGTTACGAAAACATTTTTTTCACTCGCAAACAAAAATGAATTGGATGTAAAATGGGCATAAATATTGAATGTGACGCTTTTGTTGAAAATAAAGCTTTATTCGCGATTTTTCGCATTTAAAAAAATGTAAGGAACAATAATTTTAATGTGATTTATTCGCTTTTATTAAGATTAACTCCGTAAATTGAGCGTGAAATATAGGTGTTTCGTCTATTTTCGTCTTTTAAGTTGAGAAATTCGAAAATTAATGTTGATTATTTCCATTCTACGTGGAATAAATTAGAAATTGCTGATGGATTCGTTTGAACGCCCTCTTTTAATACCTTGAATGATGTAAAGAGATTTGTTAAGTTGATGGAAGTTTAAGGTAAAAATTGTGGAAAAAACAAGATGACCGATATATAAGAGATATGGTTATAGAAAATAATTTAGACACAACTTTATATAACTTTATTATTAATGGTAAATAATATAAAATAAACCCCTAAACCTTGTTCTTTCGAATTACATTCTTTAGCATATCACAATACACGTTTCAATAAACAATGTGCATGGCCGCGCGCTAACGCACTGGACTTCCGTGCGGAAGGTCGTCGGATCGAGCCCCGCGCCGTGCTACTCCCCTCGAACGACACAGAAACTTTTTCCGCCCAGCGTTCGAGGGTATAAGGATACCTATGACTTCGGTCATATCTATTCTTAAAAAAAATACATACTGTTTCCTTTTAAGAAGACTTTTTGTAAGGTGTGGGCTGAAAAACATCTGATATCCCCGCGGCCGGTCTTACCTTCTATTGTTGGAGGCGTATTTTGACTGGGGGGATGCTATGAGATAAGCCCAGACCTTTTGATAGATTCTTTCTTCAATGTATTGTATTTTGTTCTCCATTATCTTGAAATGTATAGGTATGCAATTTCAGGATATATGTATGTGTATAATATACGAGTACGTCGAAATTGCGTATACATTTCAAGATAATGAATATAGTTAATATGTTGCCAACAATAAAACTATATTTATTTATTGTTATGTAGGAACAATAATTTGATTGTAATTTATTCGCTTTTGTTTAGATTTACTCCGTAAATTGAGCGTTAAAAATAAAGATGATTCGTCTTTCAAGTCGAGAAATTTGAAAATTTATGTCGACTTATAACACATCAGTAATGACAGAAGTAAATTAAAAAAATTATGTCGACTTATAACACATCAGTAATGACAGAAGTAAATTGAAAATATATGTCGACTTATAACACATCAGTAATGACAGAAGTAAATTAAAAAATATTTGTCGACTTAACATATAACACATCAGTAATGACAGAAGTAAATTAAAAAATATATTATATTTCAATAATATTCAATTTAAAATACCTCACCTTTTTTCTAAAAGATCGTGTTTTTTTTTAAAGAATGTTCCCTGACAAAAAGTGTTGGCTTACATAATAATATTAAGAAGTTACAGCTGTAAAATTATAAAGATGTTATGGGACATATTTTGAATATAGAATTCTTTGGTAACTGACGTACAAACGGCAAGAATTGTATATGTTGATTAGCAATAATCCGCAAATAATGACGGAAGTAAATAAAAACGCAATTTTTTTTTTTCAATAATTTGATTGTTATGTTATGTATTGTAATCATACCAAAAAGTGACAACTATAAAATAATATTGGGAAAATAAAGATGTTCTGAAACGTGTTTTGAAAATAGAATTCCTTGCATTGCTAATTATTAATACAATCAACTACCGCACCACTAATCATATTCAGAAATTCAAAAATACATAAATCAAAAATGCAAAAATTCTATATTCAAAATATATTTCAGAACATCTTTATTTTTTCAATATGACAGCTGTCACTACTTGACACCGTGACTGACGTATAAACGACGAGAATTATTTACGTTGATTATTTCCATTCTATGTGGAATAAATTAAAAGTTACTGATGGATTCGCTTGAACCGCCATTTTTATTTTTATATCTTGAATATTTATTGTAAAGAAATTTGTTTCATTTGTGGGAGTTGAAGGTAAAAAGAGTGCAAAAACAACATTACCAATATCTATAGAAAATAATTCAGACGTGACTGAAAATTCATAATTAATGGAATCAAAATAAAACGCTTACTTTGTTTTCTATTATATTTTTTTTTATTAAATTTATCTTCTTGTCCATTCCATACTCTTACCCCATTAAACCAAAGTCGACAACGTTTCTATCGTGACCTTTTGCTTTATTCCTCAAAAGACTATAGACAACATCGAATTTAAATTATATTGTAAGAAACATGCAACTGAGTTGAATTATCTCGCTTGACGCATACACATTCTATCTTAAAATGCGTATAGTGATGTGCTAAAAATACGGTGGAAGAAATCAAAGTTAAGTGTTTGTTTTTCATTCATTATAGAAAATATACGGCTGAAAAAAATTTCAGAGAGGTTATTTGTAGAGATGATTTAACATTTTTTATTTTCTTAGAAGAAAATAAAAACGTACTTTGAATAAAAAATTACATTTGTTAAGCTTTTAATTATTAAATTATCATCATACTTACAAATATTTTTATTTACATTCAAACTCCTCAAATGCAATCTCTTTCAGAATCGGACTCATCTTGGTTGATTCAGTTCGGCTGTTTGTCCCTAATGTGTATAATTGTATTTTATTACGCTTTTGCTGTATACAATACAACCTAGCGAGTTTATTGTGGCCATTTCTATTGTCCAATCATGAAGTTGTTTAAAAGGAGAGAAATGAAAATAAGGTAAGATACCCTTTAAAAAATGAATTTCAACGGGAGTCGAATCAACCTGCGGGTCGGAAGACAGGTGTCTTACCAATTTAGCCACGAAGGTCATAGTTTTGGAGGACGAAGTTTCATATTCTCTTTTTTAATGCATATTTATATTATTATTATTGGGAATCTTGTTTCATCATTTCACTATCCGCTAATCAGAGGCAGCGAATTCGAAAATGTTCTCGGTTTTTAGTCACCAGCCCCCCCTATTAAATGTATCACCCTACTACATAATAATCTAGAGTCCAACCATCAGATACAGCATTACTCCCGCCAGTTGTCTAATGAATAGAAATCTTGTTATACTCCTGGTATTGGTATCCTGGTTTTAAACATATTCTACTTTCTAATATTTCTCGAACAGAATTTAAAAGTGGCACTTATGAGCTGTTTTTTTTTAAATTCAAATACAGTGCATTCTTGTGGCGATCATATATAATACTAAACAACTCTATATAAATCATATATACGTTATTGTTTGACGAGACCAACGTCTTTTTGGTCGTTTCCTCAATTCTGAGGATCGTGATCACCGTGATCATCAACCATTTTCCCCAGCACTAGCGATCTCTTGTTTTATCTAGCGCCTTCTGAAATGAACACCCCTCAGCATTTTCACCTGGGTAATCCCTCAGATGCCTGCACGGCCTCTGATCCTTTAGCAATTTACACTTCACGTTAGAATTGACCACTCAAAGCTTTTCCCTCCTCCCCCTTGCGCTTTGAGTCCAAAGTATCGTAAGATTCTTTTCGCACACAGCACAGAAAGATGATTCTCAGCCCCAAGCTCTCTGATAATCTTTTCTGGCAGTCTATGAAATGTACAAGAGCCATCTCCAGCACCACATTTCAAAGGCATCAATTGTTTGTGTATTGTGTTACTTATGTTTATATATTAAAACAAAAACTTAATTTAACGTGAATGATGTTTTAGTAGTTTAAGTATATTTTTAACTTTACATACTCGTAATGATATCGTGGTCTCTCCTTTATGTAAGTACAATATTTAATTTACCTAAGATACGTTGAAACTGATATGATGTGATGAGCGCTTATCTTGATTTTAGACTATAAAACGAATACCATTGTTAACGTATCAGTATGATCCATAAACTATAAGTTTAGAAAAAACAACGCATTACATTTCAGCTACTTGAAAGTACTGAAACTTAATGTTATAATTATTATAATATATTTTTGGGAATAACTGTTTAATATATGGTATGAGAAGCACGATAACGTTAATTTTAAACTTTTCTTTAACACTTTAAGTTATCAAACTACATGTATCATATACTCGTACTTCTACTATACATTTCAATTGAAACGAGACGAAGATATCTTTTTCACCAAACATTGACCCATAGGGCTTAAATTCCTTAGATACATTGGCACAAGGGAGGACCGACTTCATTTTGACGTTGTATTCAGCAAATTATCTTCATGATGAATTTCACGTAAGTTACATATATCAATAAGTCACCTGAATTAATTGTATATTTCAAAGAAAGTTTATATTTCTCATAATCACCATCTACTTCCGACATAACTCTGATGACAAAATATATTAAATGTATCCAATATTGCACTTTGGTATACTCGTATAAACAGGCTGCATAGAACCTCGCTCAGTCAACAAGATTTAGAATTGAAGAAGCGGAAATAGGATTTCATGCCACTCAGATGAGTGGCGGGATGGCTTACTTACTCATACATGCAGTGGGGAATGTTGACAACATAATCAAAGCACATTTTTTTCTAAATATTGTTTATTATTTTAAACTAGTTATTTATTGCATTGTATCGTAATTTCGTTTAGTATAACCTGGCAGGTTTATTATTAAATGGCAATGTCTGCTAGCCAACCACAAATATGTTAATAAGCCTTGTGAAAACGAGACTCTTTAAAAAAAATCAGCTATCAACGCGAATTGAACCTGTAACCCCCGGGAAAGAAGAAAAACCTATTACCAACTAGGCCACGGATTTTGTTTATGCATAGGGTATACCTCAATATATCCGAATTCGGCATGCGGACATGTTGAAAAGTATGGTTGGGAGACAAAATTGTTTTCAGCCTCAATAAGCTAGCCTTTGGGTTGAGAAACACTGGACAAGTACAACTGGTTATGTATTTTGTTTAAAACTAATAATAAAATCAGCCAGGAACCTACTCATTAAGGAGTAGACAGCCCTCAGGGCTGGGAACTCCAACGTATTCATTATCATACCAGGAAATACTACTGCATGTGGACAGACAATAACACTCGCACACGTCTAGCGCTTGAGACCATTTTTTTAATTTGTTTTTTTTTTCGGGAATCATCAGGAAACGAACAGGAAACATTATAAACTAGGAATGCGTAAACCAACGAATGCGTATCATTTGGGACAAAACTGATGTTACCTACCACAAGCATTTACTTGATCTACGTAAGAGTCAATAATATATAATTTAAACAAGTACTCGTATGTGGAGCTTGCAGATGAGTTCAAGGAAATGGGTAGTGGATAAAGTTGACAAAATACTTACTACTCATCATTTCAGCAGTAGGAGTGGTACCAAAATACTTACTACTCATAACTTCAGCAGTAGGAGTGGTACCAAAATACTTACTACTCATAATTTCAGCAGTAAGAGTGGTACCAAAATACTTACTACTCGTCATTTCAGCAGTAGGAGGAGTGCCAAAATCTCCGATTTTGCACTCGAAGGAACTTAATGTTCAATTCTTGATGGCACCGAATCAACATGTATAACTTTTTGTCAAATTCAATATAACAATAATGACATCAGTGTCTTAGTTGGTAAGACGTCTGTCTCTTAGCTCGGGGTTTGCGGATTAAAAGCCAGTTGATTCACATTTTTTTTAACGATGATTGTAGTCCAGTTATTTAACGTATTTCTGCTTAAATGGAAGAATTGTCATGTAGCAATTGTAATGTATGCTAAATGTAATACAATACAACAAAATACAAGAAGAAGGTTAGTCATTATTGAATCATAACACTTGTCTCTAGCTAATAACATAAATATTATATAAACCACACTCCTGAGAATCTATAAGATCCTTTAAATTATTAAACACAGACCATTTCCGAGTAAATAGCGTTAGTTGGTGAAAAAACCTCTTCTTCAATTCCCTTTATCTTTTTGGTTGATTAGTAATATTTATGTATAAGTATAATTGATTTTTCTTTGTGATTATGACACCTTTTACTGTGTATTGAGAAATCTCTACTGACGTGGCTGGGACGTGTACCGAGGTTGTGGGCTCGGAATTGACAATATATGTTATATGCTTGATCTAGACAAAAGTAAAAACTGACCAAAAATATGGAGAATAGTTTAAGAACTACCCCCCCCCCCTCTATCATCAGAGGACAAGCGGTATAATATAGATAAATAGTACATTGATAGTTTGAAAAATATGGAGAATAGTTTAAGAACTACCCCTCCCCCCTCTATCATCAGAGGACAAGCGTTATAGTATAATGATTATGATAAATAGTACAGTGATAGTTTGAAAAATATGGAGAATAGTTTAAGAACTACCCCCCTCTTTTATCAGATGACAAGCGTTATAATATAATGATTATGATAAATAGTACATTGATAGTTGGAAAATGAAAATATTTCATAAAGGAAGGTAAAAAACTTAACAAATGAAAGCACGTTTACGTTTATAAGTCAAGTACATGAAAAGTTCAAGGATTAGAAATTTATAATAACAAATACACGTTACTTTAGTATTTACTTGAAAATTATAAGAACAATTTCAGGCTATATAAAATATTTTGCCATGCTAAAAGTAATTTTTATCTAAATTTCAAGAAAGCTAAAATTTTCTTACGCCTTATTAAATTTTTAACGGTTATTTAGACAGATCAAGGAAGGGAAGTTGATTACTGATTATATTCAAGTTTTTGATGCCAACAACTTAACATTTTATTCAAAATAAAAGCTTGTTTACATTTTGTTCAAAATATTCAATGGAAATATGGACAAATATTTAATGTTGGGATAAGTTTATGTTATTCCTTCGCTGAAATGGAAGCCAAAGGGAAAAGATCAAAAAGAGAAATTGGCTTAAAGGATGGAAGGAGGGGTGTAGGGTGTTTGACTGTAAGAAGGGGGTAAGGAAGGGAGAAAAATTGGTGCAGAGAGGAGGCAAAAAAGAGATGGTTAGGGGGCAGAAACTTTATTTTCGTCTTGTGCCGTAATAAAAAATAATGATATCGAAAAAGATTGTGGTGAAGTTTTATTGCCTTCCTCTGCAGTCTCAAGGGAGTGGGTATTTATTGATTTCTATTTTTGGACTGTGAAAATATTTGCTTATTCCGGATTTATGATAAACTTTTTTGAATATTAGAAAACTTCTAATTTTCTTTTTATAAAAACCCTAACTTGTTCAGACGAAACTTGTGACAGATCTTTATTTTACTCAAATATATAGGTAATCGATTAAGTAACATTTAAGTTAGAGTTACAAAAAGGTTAAAAAGACAAAGTTTTATTTTACTAAACAGTTGATGACAAAAACACTGTTTGTATATTTAAAAAAATTGCAGTTTTTCATACATTTTGGACGTAAAGGCTAACCGTAATATAAACAATAAATGTGAAATATTATAGATAAATCTTTATTTACACTCCAAAATACATGGTGAAACATGTTTAGTAAAATAATACACATGTTAAAGTCATGTCATATCATGTTATTTTTTTATCGGTGAACCTTTTATTGAATTAACTGAATATATTGTATTGACTGATTATTTATTGTTATGTTTTTTCTTTTTAATTTTCATGTACAAAGATGTGGGGTGAAAAATATTTGATCTCCTCACGACCGGGATCGCCCTCTATTGGTGGAGGTTTATGTCAACTGGGGGGATGTAATGAGATGAGCCCTGCCAGACCTTTTGATAGCTTCTCTCTTAAATCTATTTTCTTCCCAATTATCTTGTATGAAGTATAAATATGTGTGTAATTTCAGGATATACGAGTATGTACTTGTATGCATATACTAAGTTGCATTCAGTAAAGCTTTATTTATTAAAAGTAAAAAAAAAAAAATTTCATTCAGCTATATTTTTTTCTTGTATTGTATTATATTTTCGTTGTACAAAGGATAATTTAGTGGGCTTATTGCCATGTGGCAATCTTTTCCAACAAATCAGAAATAATGTTACGGAGACCACAAGTAAAAACCAGCCAGGATTCTTTTTTAAAACCAACTGGTTGCTAACGGGAATCATTAAAGAATTTACGGAACACTACAATTTTTTCATACATTAGATATTTCAGACAGATTAACCAGCGTATCCAATTTAAAATGCTGCGGACGCGCTTTCATATTTTTATTACGTGCTTAGCTTCCTGCTATAATAGCGTAATATTACAGAGCTTATGACATTTAAAAATATAAGCAAGACGTGAATGAAAGTTGAATCAAAATCAGTTAATTTTTTTTTAAGTTTTGCAAATACAAACAAACGTATAAACTCTATCTTTGAGTCGAAAATAATCGTGAATTTTTAACCATAATTGGCCGATATATTACAACATTATCACTTTTTTCATGCTCGATGACGTTGCAGAACTAAACCGGAATTATGAAATACAAGTTAACTGTATGAATTATTGTTCCATTTAATTTTTGAAAGGGCAGAATACCTCTTTATTTATGAGAAATAAATAATACAATGAATATCGTTTTGACAGTGAAATATTTAAAATCCGGTTCAAAAGACAAAACGGGTTTGGTTATCATTAAAATTAGTTTCGTAAATATACATCAGAGCAGGTCTTTAGTGAGGCGTAGAACAATACAGACCTCATTATTAAGTTTCAAGCAAACAAAAGACCAATGTACATCTACCGAGTTGTTGAACGCTGAACACTGTTCATTGTGCACATAGAGTAACTACGAGTAGGTTGACTGGCTGTAGGTTGTAGGATTATCAAGAAAGGTAACTCTTGGGTAGGTAATCACAAATTCTCTGATCGATATGGAACCTAGTTGAAAGAGATGTTTAAAAAGTGTAATTAATTTGTTGTTTCTATTTGTAATTTTATAACATTTTCTAATTCGAATATTTTATCGTATATCACTTTAAAATATGCAATATTAATACATATTATCCTTCCAATTATCTTTTAAGGTGAGTAGAGAAGACATATTTACGCGTAATTTTATTCACGTACATACATAATACACGCCTTTCCCTTTTCGACATATCTCGTAATACATGCTTTTCTATTTCTCATACTTCCTACCTTCCCCTCAGTTTAAATTTTCACTCAATTTCAACAATTCCTCAGTCTTTATCTTCCACGTCTCATTGTTTTCAGATAAATACGTTTATATTTCATCTCTCAATCTCTCAATTGTGACTAAACCAACTCAAATATATTTTCTTTAACCAACTTATCATTCTTACAGTTATGTCTTATCCGATCAATAAGTTAACGAATTTAGAAATGTAACTTTATAATTTTCATCTTTATGTCCTTATTTGAGAAGGTTAAATCAATGATATCCATCGTGGTCCTTTGCGACATGCCTTGCCTCCTCCCAAATATCTATGTTATGTAGTACTGATATATCTGCAAACCGTTCAAGTTTTCATAGGGCTTGTGCAAAAGTCATGCTTCAGTAATACAATATGTCAATGAATACCTATTTGAAAAGTATGATGTTTCAAGACCATAAATAATATTTTTCTTTGCTATATGCTAATTGCAAACATCTCAATAGGCAAATCTCACCAAACGGTTTAAGGATGTACACTACATATAACACTTCCAATCATTTTTCAAAATAATTTATTTACTTTTTATTAAATATAATTTATTATCGTCTAAATGTTTTAAATAAATATTATTTAAAAGTTTAGCCGATATCAATCCATAAATCTTGAGCTATGAATTTTAATAAAAAAGAAAAATGTGCTTATTCTGACTTATAATGCTGCATAGTATTATATTTTTTAAAGAACTTATGAACTGCTACAATTAATTGATACATCATTGACAGATTAGCCAGCGTATCCAATTTAAAATGCTGTTAGTGGGCTTTTTTCGACATGCTTTACAATTTTGCTTCCTACTTAGCTCGCTGATGTAATAGCGTAATATTACAGAACTTCTGATTCTTTTTAAACATAAGAAAGATACGAGTGATTAATTTTTGCGAATAAAACAATCGCACAAAGTCCATACTTCTATAATATTAGTTTAGGTAAAAATATTTATTTGGTACATATTATGAATGTTCCCTTACATAAATAAAATATCACGTGCTTTGTTTGTCAGCTCTATAAGTAACAAAGAATGGCTCTTAACGATGATGTCGTGCTATTATTTCTATATTAATTTCAATATAATAAACGCATTGTCAGAAGAGGCAGGGGTGAGTCTTTGGGCATTTTGAAATTGACGAAAATGAAATAAAATAAATAAATCTTTGTTTATTGTCAAAAACCATATTTGGTTTATCCCTTTTATTTTGATTGATTTATACTTTGTTTACCGAAAATTCATATAAAAATGAATGTGTAAATTTAGCTTTATTGACTGAATTCCCGGTTAAATTTATTTATCAATCAATAAATCAGAATAGCGTGACCCAGTTAGTAAAACGTTTGTTTTCCATCCAAAGAGTTACGGGTTCGATTCCCGTTGGTGCCCTTTTTGATTTTCTATTTGTACTCGTATTTTAATTCCTACTTTCTTTGGCATATTCCTACTTTCTTTGGTTGATTGGAAAATAATACCACATGATAATAAACTTGGAAGAGATTGTCACATGACAAATACTTGAAAGATATTACCACGTGACAATATCCTTGGAAGAGATTACTACGTGACAATATACTCGGAAAATATTACCACGTGATATACACTTGGGGTAGATTACCACATGATGATATCCTATACCTACTTGGTAAGACATCTATCTCCCTTGATTCCCGATTTATAAGAGTTCCAATCTAAGGTTGCAATAACCTACAGATTGTAATGAATGAAACGAAAGTAAAAACAATATGATTTGATTAAATAAAATAACTACATTTCTTGATAAAAAACATTTGATTTATAAGGGTTTTTATCCATTCATAACTTTTTGCTGGTTTTTATGACAATGTGACTTCATAATCGTTTAAATGTTCATGGTGTTAAAATGATAAAGATTGATTTATTCCTCTAATGGGGTAAGTGATGGATGGAGAGAAATAAATGTGAAAGAGATTATTTCTATTTGGAAACAGACGAAAGCCAAAATAAAGTTCTTAGAAAATAGCATTGGATACGGGGTTAAACAACGAGTAAAAAAATATTAGAAACAAAACGACCAGATTGACTCAAGAATGAAGAATGAAGGGCATTGTTCTGCTTTGTAGGCCCACTGCTCCGCTCAGATTCTCTTCCTGCTTTCTAGAATGAAGGGCATTGTGCTGCTTTGTAGGCGCACTGCTCCGCTCAGATTCTCTTCCTGCTTTCTAGAATGAAGGGCATTGTGCTGCTTTGTAGGCGCACTGCTCCGCTCAGATTCTCTTCCTGCTTTCTAGAATGAAGGGCATTGTGCTGCTTTGTAGGCGCACTGCTCCGCTCAGATTCTCTTCCTGCTTTCTAGAGTTAGAAGTCACGAGCTGAATTTGATTCGTCAACTAACATATTTTTCTGGCAGACAATGCACATGTCCCAACCAACTCAGCTGCATTTAATTTGTATTAATAATTTAAATATTTTCTAATTATATAATCCTAAAAAAACTGTTGAAATTGTTGTTGATATATATACAAAAAATCAATGTAACATACACATAGTTAGACGATTTCCAAATGTATTCAATTTAAAGCATTTGTATATCATTGAAATTCTAGCACAAATTGGTAAACGCTAAATTACTACAAATGTGATTTTTGGTAATCATCATAAATTACCTATGAGCATGTCTGATTAAAATGTGGATAAGGCATTTTAACTGGAAATACTATTTTCACACACTCGAAAAATATGTATGATATATGCCCAGACGCATACATATCTCAGATAAAGTATAATGTAAGCTACAAATTGTGCCAAAAAACCCGACGATATGTAGGTTAATTATTTTTTCTTTTCAACTACAGCAAGTAACTAAACATTTCTAATTTATATTCATCCAGTTGCTGCACTTGATATATATGTCCTTAACTTTACTTCCTCTTAGAAAATTTATTAGGTCATATTATTAAAGTTCTCTTAACTTCACTACAAAAGAGAGACGGGTTAGCAATAGTAATGTATTTTCATTTAGATTATTTGTTTAAAAGGATTTGGATACTATTGCAGCAGTTACATTGTATTAAATTCTCGTTGTATACGATACAACTTAACGGGTTTATTGTCATGTAAGCTCTTCTTACCAACCAGACATATATTAAGAGGCCTTTATTGATAACTAGACTAACTTTTAAAAATAAATTGTGTTCCAACGGGTATCAAACCGATACCTCCGAGTTGCTAGACAGGCGTTTTACTAACAAAGCCACGGAGCTCCATTATTATCATATTGACGATCTGTATGAACTTCATATATGCAATATTTTCTAAAACTAAACTTTCTGTCAACAAAACGGATCAAAAATATTTTTATTGGCTGAATGTTGGGAAATACAAAAGCAAAGAATCCATTCATTTCTATAGAAATAGTGTTTTAATATATTAATTATTCCAACTCATTCCAAAGTTTAAGGGTTAACTTTTGTTTTTTTACTATTGGTAAGTTCTCAAGGAGGAAGAGTGCTCAAGGGCTTAGGCTTATTCGCGAAATAGATTTATTTATGGAAGCGAAACTCGGAGTGACAAAAAAGTAATAAAAGTAAGATAAATGCGGTAGAAATTAGAGCACTGCGTAGGGTGGGGGTGTATAGAAAACAATGCATGACAGAATAAGGAATGAGGACATTAGGAAATAATGCGGGTTCAAAGAAGATGAAGTGGTTAAGTTGAAGAAGGACGCATTAAGATCGTTCGGTCATACAGAAAGAATGAATGTTAATAGATTTACCAAAATAATTTATACGAGTAGTACATAACGCGGTATGACCAAATTAATCTAATTCTGAAAGAGTGAAAAACTTTAGTACAAAGAGTATACATGATGAGAGATACTCGTATAAACCTGGCAGAAGTGAAATACATATGCTAGAATACAATTCAGTGGAGATATGTTCTTACTGCCTAACTTAAGAGGAACGTGGCGTGATGGTGATGTTGAGAGTTTGTTTATTGAAAAAGAGTGATAAAATGGGTTGAGCGTCTTTCGGGACAATCTGCTCTCTAAACGGCTTTATATAAATGGTCCTTTTATTATTATTACTATAATCAAGAAACAAATGTAGACATGTTTCTTGACCACAATTATTTATTTATTTACTTTTTGTAAAAAGCAATATATGGTAAATCTGGCAAGTTTATTATTTGACAGAAATTTCTTTCGACTAATTAATTTAATTAAACACTGTTTATTTCACTTTATATATATGGATATAACCCTACCGGTTTCAAGGTGTTCACCTCATCATCAGGGGAGCACAAGCCAGAGTCTCGTTTGTACTCCCCTGATGATGAGATGAAAACCTTACAACCGGCAGGTTTATACCGTCATATTCGTATAAAGTGGAATAAACAGTGTTTGATTAAACAAATTACAAAATATTTAAACCTTCACAGTGTTAATACCTCAACGATAAATAGTACAATTGGTTTATGTTGTATAAGTGTAATATTCCACATTGAGATGAATTCCGATCTAATTACAAAACAAATGTATTTAATATATATCAAATTAATAGAGATCGAGGAAGAAGTTTATCGAAAAAGAATGGAAGAAGAGAGCATAAAAATTTATAACTGAAGGAAATGTTAGAAGTATGAGAAACAGAATATCTTGTTCGACGATATGTACAGATGTGGAGGAGACAAATCTGTGTGCGGGGATAGAGTGTGATAATCTGTGCTCTACGTCTCGAGTCAAATGTACAATAACATCGATTTATTTTATGTATGCCATCATGAAGCATTTCTTCAAAAAAACTGTTGAAGGTCATGCAAGGGTAACTTGAATGTGTTTGTTCGTCTAGATAGTTCCTCTTCAGTATACCCTGAGGGATAATTTTAACCGAGACGCAAACTTGATTCAGTACTTAGTCTACATTAGTTTACCTATGCTCCAGTGACATATTTTATTCAATGTTCTCATCACCTTGGCATGATTTGATTTATCATCATAGGAATTTCATGTCAGCGTCTGTGATCTAATGATTAGCATACCTGTTAATAAAGATCATGTTCTGGATTAAATTCCTGATAGCTTTAAATTTTATACCACATTTAATTTGAATTTACCGTACATGTATGTATAGTTTTTAAGCCCATGAAGAATATTAATTGCCAATAGAATCTGTCATCACTTATGTGTATTTGTGATATATTTTTTCGTTTTTGTCTTCCTCTGCAGTGGACTGCAGTCAACTTTCAATTCTAACTTACTGAAATTACTGGGCATTATTTTCAATTCTTCTGATTTTCAATATAATGAAGATGCTCCAGTCAGCATAATATTCAAATTTGAATTATTTTGACCCTCTGGTACCTTCATATATTGTAGTTCATCAAGGTGTGTATTGTATTATTCAAGCTGCTTGCAAGTTTGCTTTAAGTTGCTTGCAGCTGTTTGAATACATGAGGTGATGATGTATGACAGAATCGGAAATGAAGTGATTAAGGATGAATGTTAACTTAAGAATGATTTATTAACTTATATCAAGAAAATCACTTTGAAATGGTTTGAGCATATAGAACAAATTAATAAAGAAAGACTAACAAAACAAATATACAGTGCAAATGTCGGTAAAAGGCGTAATAGAGAAAGACCAAGAAAAACATGGTTAGATCAATTGAATAATACGAGTATTTTGAAAGAATGAAATTTCAAAATTAAGATAAGTCGTAGAATGTGTATGAACGCAGAGTAAGTAAAATGTGTGTGTCGCAACAGAAAGGTCTGCCACTCTGTGCTCTTTGCATTTCCCAACAGGGAAATGGTGTGATGGTATGTATGTTTATATTGTTTAAATGTATCTACTGGTTTTTAGTACCCATGTAATGGTACCTTCTGAATGGTTTAAATGTATCTACTGGTTGTTAGTACCCATGTAATGGTACCTTCTGAATGTTCTGAAAACGACGTTTAGATGATTTCTTTTACTGAATAGCCCTATTTATCTTCTTGAGGTGTCATTATGCCACGACGATAGGTAAGTTTAATGACTCAAAGTCAACAGAATACATTCATTTTATTGAATTTAGTATATATACTTAACGGTCGTTTTTATTTATTAGTAAACGATACAATGTACCTTATAACAAAAATAATAAAATATAAAAGATCCTAGAGTGAGTGCTAAAAATTTCTTCGAAAGACACGCGGAATCACATCTCAAGGCTCGGATATAAACAAACTTAAAAATATCAGAGACTGCAGCGTACTCATTTCCGATCATGTGCAGTCTAGGTATGAGAGAATTCCCCAAATCATTTTGCAGCCTGGTAATTCTTGTCGGAACTCGAATTCTAACCAATTCCAAGAGTTTTGGACATTCAATCATTCTATTTATGACTTTGAAAAGTACAATTAAGTCCGCTAATATTCGCTGAGAGACTTATCAAATTAAGATTAGATAACAACATATTATAATTTATATCATTCATATTCAGAACTATTTTAAAATTTGGAACTTATATCTCCATATTTGCAGTACTTGTATATCATCAAAATAATAAAAAACATCGAACGGATAAGTATGGTAGCCCTGCATGCAGGGGATACCATTATATCATCGATAACAGGCTGACAGACATTTAATCAAAAATAACGACGTGTCGTTATTACTGATCAAAACGAGTCCACTAGAAAGAGTCAGTTAGCTTGGACCAATGAACAATCAATGTTTATTATAAGATTTTGTGAAAAGATGAATAAAAAAGAATACAATATTTAAGAAGGTTATTCAAAAAAGGTCAGTTTAATATTATCTATATACTTCTTAAAAAAGTTATTTTGGTGACTTATGTTACTTAAGATAGATCGCCTGAAAATTCCTGAATTGATGGTCAATTTAATGTGTGAACTAAATATATATTTGGTATAAATTGTTTGATAATTATGTAATAAAGAAAAAATCTCAAGTGAAAAATTTGCGACTATCGTAAACATAGATATTATTCTCGTAATCAAGCACAGAAGAAATAAAATAAGGTAAAATATTTTCATCAATAAAATCAGCATATAAAATATAAATTTCAGCACATTGGAGATGAAGATCCTGAGATGTATCTCAATTAAATTACTTGCTGAAGGAACCTTTAACAAGCTAGTTTTATAATACAAGTTGGGTTAATACACATAAAAAACGTATCATCATACCGTTTCTCTGGCTGAGTAGACAGAAAGGTGAGAGCGCCAGACTTTCCTATCGTCACTCGCATCTTTCCCTATTCATACAACTCCTACGATTTCTCTAACTTTTACATTTTCGTCTATCAAAATAACATTAGCTTGATCCAACCATACTTTCCTTCGTCTTCCTTCACATTTGTATTTATATGTTTTTTTGTTAATGTTTCTTCATTTATAAGTGCTACTTGCCCAAACCATCTCAGAGTTCTTTTCTTGGTTTTATTCAATATATCAACATTAAGTTTACTTTCATCCGTAACCACTTAATTCCGTATTCTGTCATACATTGTCATCCTATTTATTCTTCTCAGGATTAATTGAAATTTCATGAAAAGTATACGACCTGCTTGGCCTAGTTGTTAAGACACCAGTCTGCCGATCCGGAGGTTGTGGTATATGTACCTTCTAATTTTCAGGATTAAGGATTATCAGTATTTGAAGGATTATCAGTATGGTTTTCACTCCAGGCCTTTTTAACAACTTTCTAATTGATTGATTGAAGGAGATTACCATACGTCAATAAATCCGTCAGATATTATTGTATGAAATGAAAGTGTATTAAAATTACAAAATTTGTTTGTAATAAAATTAGATGGGAAATATTTCGTTTTTTTCTCTTAATTTATGAGATAAAATTATTCTGGATAAAGTTAAAATAATCAGTTTATATTTGTTTGTTATTTTGCTTACAATATAGAAAATATGATTTGTTAAGTAAGTTGTTAATTAAATTAAAGCGCCTTGAACTACGAAATATGAAAAGGAGATAAGAATGCGAAACAAAATTCATACCAATAAAATGTTGACTGTAATAAAACTGGTGAAATTTATTCTCATTAATAAAATTAAGTTTCTTTTCATTCTCCCTAAAAAAAGAATACAGAAAATCTTTTTCCGCAACATTCTTCGAGCATCATTTATCTTCAGAAAATTCGCAGGAACGTCGCTCATAACTGATTTTCGGGGTTAAATATACTTTTTTCCGGAACGAAAAGTTAAAACACTTGATTGACGAAAAAAACCAGACTTGGTCACTACTGGAAAACATAGATTTAACGTATGGAAGGCAAACAATCTACCATTTTATAGGAACGTATAATATCGTTACTTACACATATATTCGTCATTTTGGAAATGATATTGTATATTCTTTTTGGAATTCTCCTGCCCAAAAATACTTTCCTTCTTTTTTTTATATGAAGAATCATAATTAAATATAACTGATCAGTCGACTTCGAGGTAAAATTTGTGACAGTCAGAGAACAAATATTATTAGATTCATTCATTAAGAAAATAGTAATGGGCAAATAAAATCAGGCTTTAAAATTTTCTTTAAGAAATACAAATAAAATCATTTTCAAGCATGTGATGGTCAATATTCATTTAAAACAATCTTTCTATTTTTTATATTTATTTTCTTTAAATGTCTTAATAATATTTTTTAAATTTATTAACTATGATTATTAGTGAAACTTATAAATGAATAGTAAAAAATCACATATATAATAATTATATTATTTATAGTTAAGGCATTAGCATTGTGGAGGTTTAAAGACATTGTAATTTTTTTTTATCAAACACTCTTTATTCCACTTTTTATAACGGTATAAGCTTATTGGTTTCAAGGCTTTCCCCTCATCATCACGAGAGCACAAACAAAACTTGTTTGTGCTCTCGTGATGATGAGGTGAAAGCCTTGAAACCGGTAGGGTTATACCGTTATAAAAAGTGGAATAAAGAGTGTTTGATAAAAAAAATTACAATTTATAATCATCGTAAGATTCAAACCATTATTATTGAATTAGACGATCAAAAACTGTCATGAACGGTTTCATAGTTTTTTTTTGCAACATTTCTCAATTATTATAAAACTGTTGTGTTATAAAACGGTGCTTGAGAATAACCGAATGGAAAATTAATATTTGTATTCTAAAACCGGAAAAAAATTCATCCGAAAAATAGGGAAGAGGGTATTATTATGATAACTGCGCACTGTTGTTTTGTCATTGTATTTTTATTGTTCGTTTTATTGTTTTTCTGAATGTCTAAACTATAAAAACTTTACTTATTTAACACTACACCAGGACGGGGATGAAAAAAGTGGTATCAATTTCAAAACTAAATTAGTACAGCGCGCGTATCACATTTACAAAAGTTAAAATTGAACGACATTTGTTTTTACAAATCAGAATTATCTAAACTAGTATCCACAAGTACGAACTATTTTGGCGACCACTATTATACAATTTTTCTATTGTTTTATTTCAAGCGTTCTGGATAGATCTATGTTATTAACTATTATTACTACTTTTTTAAAGTTTACGTGTTTTTATATGACAATCAATCAAGCCATAATCGTTGCAAGTTAAAAAAGTAAGATCAGGTGTGTCGTCACTGTTAAATCCCAAAATATATGATAATTTTAAGAAATTCAATACAATAAATTAAATTTATGGAAAATAAAACATTCAGAAGATTTAAAACTTCCGCTTATTAAACTTTTTAAAAATTAACGTTCGATCTATAAGTGGAAAAGTTTTTTTGTAGAAAGGAGAAATGCATCGTTCATTGGACTTGGCAAACATACTCGTATAGCATATAGTCAATTAAATTTGTCATGTCATGGAAAGTCAAAATACTTATGATCTATAATCATTGTAAGTTGTATCTTAAATACTTTCTGTTTACATATATTTCTTTTCTTTTTGTATCTTTAATGTCATAGCGGGAATAGAGGTTTTTTTAATTATAATTTTCAAATCCAAAACCAAGAATACTTGTATACTGATTTTGATGTGCATAAAACAACTACGGTTTATTCCACTTTAAAATGAATATAAGGTTAAATGTAGAATCAAAAAACTATCTTCGATAGAAAAATTATCTGTTTTGGAATGCGACTCAGAAAATTGTGTAGATTTTCGGCCTGATTTTAATAAAATAATCAAGAAATTATACACATATCACCCCCTAAATTTTTGATTTATTTTGTTTGTCTTTTTTAAAACCGATAATTATTTTTTACACTAGATAACGAAAAGTCAGAATTATAAAACACGTAGATAACGAAAAGTTCAAATGCACTCGGCTTCTTTAGTACTTTTTGGCATTTGAGTAAAAGTGTTGAAACTTTTGTAGTCAAGGTATTTTGTCTTTTGGCAATTTCGGTTTGTGGAAAGTCATTGCGACATCTCGTGGATATGTATCTCATTATTGTACATCACACTTTTCGCGGTTTACTACGGCAACAAATTATTATGTAACTCAAAAATATGCACTTTGAATTTAAAATTTACAAATTGTTTTACCGTACAAAAAATATCTAGTTTACAAAGCGTATCCGTAATTCTAGTGTTTCTATTTAATTTTAAAATTATCCTCATCCCTTTGTTCTGCATAATTTGAAATTTTCTTAAACTTAATTGAGTTTCAATGCTCACAAAAAGAATACTTGAACGATAATTTAGAAGTGGGACTATATAATTTGGTGAAAAGTACCGATTTTTTAGTAACAATTATTATCAGTCTCAACACTTTTGAACTTCAATGTGATTAATCTAAATTGAATATTCTCTAAAAAAATATTAAGGCGGATTTTTTTTTAAATTTGGGAAAGCACCACGTATTAACCACTCTCTATTGTAGAAATTCGAACCGCCTTCGTTAAAAGTGTGCGCCCAAAATATTGCCTCTACGCCATGATGGATGATTGTGGATTTCCAAGAGAAATAATATAATATTTTATTAAATTGTGACAAAACATTTTCTCTGGGAAAGTAATTTTTGTCGTTCAAATAAACTCCGACAGTTATTTATGATGGCGGCCGTGAAATATGGCGGCCGTACAAGGTTTTCTGGTAAAAATCATTAAATTTACGCTTAAAGTTTGTAAAGAGAAAATAAATAAATGTTCCAGAACTCTGAATTTATAATGACTCCGGCCTGGAAAGATTCTGTAATATTGTTTTAAAATTCATTTAACTCGGGCCTGATAAATGAAGTCGAGAAGAAAATGAAATAAAACATGTTTTTTTTTTCATTTCGAGCTTTAAAAATGTTTTCTCTTTGAAAAGGCAGTAATTTATTTATCTGGAAGAGTATATACATGTACAAAAATGGTGAAATGTTGAAAATATTTTTTTTTATGAAATTGAATTTATTGATCTGTATATTACAGCATTCCCGTGTAGGTTTAATATTTTTCATAAATAATTAACATTTTTTCTTCATATATTGAATGTGTATTATATTACACATTCGTTGTACCTGGCCATCTCTTCCAACTAACAAGAAGTATCTCAAAAAGGCTTCTAGTGAAAACCAATCTGAATGTCAAAGTCTGTATATAGGAAAGACAGGAAGATAATTTGAAAAGAGATTTCATGAACACAAATCCGCCTTAACAAATAATCCCCAACCCGAATGTTTACCGTTAGAAGTGTGTATATCAGTACCAGGTCGTACATAATTCAGTCTTGTTTGTGCTCCCCTGATGATGAAGTAAAAACCTTGAAACCGGTAGGGTTATACCGGTACATAAAGTGGAATAAACAGTATTTGATAAAACAAATTACAATGTCTTTAAAACTTCATAATGTTAGTGCCTTAACTGTAAATAATATAATCTTTAATTTTATTAATTAATAGTTTCCGATTTGAACAAGTTCGAGCGTGTATTGAAAATAGATACTTAGAAATTAGAGGATGCCATGAAAATAAAACGTTAAGGAAAGCGGCGTGAGATTATCGCACGATAATGCGCCAGTGCACACGTCTGTTATTATAAAGGCTGCTATTCAACAATGTGATTTCCAGGAAGTGAATCACCTACTGTGTAGTCCCGATTTGGCCCTAGAGAATATTTTTTGATTTTCAAAAATAAAATCTGATTTGCTTGAAAAATAAAAGAGACGAAGACGTGATCTTCGCAGTGTTACACCATTTAAACAAAAAAATACATCAGATATTTTTCAGCGATACTGAAAAGTTTATTCATCGTTCCAAAAAATTGTATTAAAAAGTATTTGTTTTTGTTTCATTGTATCGTCTTTTTTATATCCTTGGGCTGGATTTTTTCGGACCTTACAACGCACCTTTATAATACTCGTATAATGATATTATTGTAATAACGTCTTCAACAAACACGATGAAGTTTTTTGTATCAATAAAACATTAATTTAATATATGTGTATACGTACGTAAAATAATAATTTGAAATTCAGCGTTCTTGTTTATCCAGCATAAGAAATGAAGAATATTGACAAGATAAAAGAACGATGAAGGAGCAACAATCGACTTGTCAACGCTTTACCTTTGTTTGGTGAGCGATAAAGGTTTGCCACATAAAATTGTTAAGATTACAGGCGATCCACTTTCAGCAGCTCATGAAGGATTCCTCGTTTTTGTGTTGTATATTCAGTTGTTAGCGTTAATAACATTTATCTTTTCCACAGCAAAAGAGTTGCATTCCATGCTGCAACATTATTGTTGCACATTGAACTCGTTCATTTGTGTGAAAATACAACAAAAAAGTATAGTTTGTTACAATTGTATTGAGTGTGAAACAGAAGGGTTTCTTTATTACGTTGGCATAATGTTATTACGGATTAAAATAATCAATTGAAAGATATATTTTTCCAATACAGTTTATTATATATTTATCAAATACGGTTTTGAGTCAATTTAAACAAAATAATCGTTGTGGTCGGGACTGTATGGTGGAAAACACAGTGTTGAAAGGCAGTTTTTGCAGCTACAGAAGTGTACACTGGCGCATTATCACAAAAATAATCTCACGCCTTTTCGCAGCTTCTCTCGACGCTTTGTTAATATAGCATCTTTTAATTTGTACATTAATGACGCAAAATTTATACCAGTAAGCATAGAATTTCCCTCTTTGAAGTTTGAAGTAAATTAGAATTCCCTAATATGATAATCTCAAAAGATCAACATATTACTATAATATTTTTTTGGTCTTGTATTAATTACCTTGGCTTTTTTGTGCCGTAGGGATCCCGAATGGTATCACTGACAATTTTTAGACAGAGGAACGTGGTACAAAACTATAATTTCATGCCACATGACATTTGACTCAATTATATATTTTTCTTTCCCATCAATTATCATTAAAATTCATTGTAACATTCAGCACGTCGTTACTTTTGGAAAGCTCTCCAAAGTTTTGGCACCCATCATGCGCTTCGTTATTTATGCCAAGATGATCGTGCAGAGTTCGAAGCACTGTGGTTTTGGAAAAGCTTGTTGCTATTTTTTATTTTATTCTTCCATCTTGTAACACTTGATCTTGCACTGCCGTAACTGGTTCTGAAGTGAATGCTTCTGCTGGTCTGCCCTAAGTGAAACTGTTTGGCCTGTAGTAGACTATAGTGAGAAGATTTTTCGTAGACAGTATGTAAGGATCGTTTAATTTCTGCCAGGTATCCTTTCTTTTAAAGGAACTTGATAACCAAGCGATATTCCATTTTTAACATTTCAGAATATAACGAGTTAACTCGTTTTCTATCAGTTCTAGTTGACATGCTACTTATGTTAAATATATCAAATTTTAACTGTAACGTCACCTGTTCATTTGATGGGCAGGATCAGGCGATGGCACAGTTAAACGTCGGCCGGCGTGGTATCCGTCAATATCCGTCAATTGACGTGGTATCCGTCAATAGTATCCGGCAATATACGCTCGAACTTGTTTATGCCGGTTGTTTTTTGGACCTTAGTGCTTTATACATTTCTTTTAAATATCTACGTTATATGAAAAAATGCACTGTACTTTTAAACAGACTTTATTTCCCAGTTAATATTTTGAAGGCAATTAAAGGTGGAAAGTGAAACATTAAGAACGTGAAAAAAATAATAAAATATTCTTTATTTGGAAAACAGATAAAATAGTAAAAACATCCACCCGACTCGACATAATGTTTCACATCACATAAATCGCAGTTTCACTGTGTCCAGTTCCAACAATTGCCTTTATTTTGCAAAAACCTGATTTGTAAATAAGGTTTGTGTTTCCTTTAAAGGTGCATTTTTTTACTGCGGTCAATTATTTCATCGTAAATCAATTTTAATCAAGATGAGACGCTCGGTTGACTTGTGTTGAGAAATGTCAAGTATTTTAAATCTTTTACCGCGCACGATGCAACATAACCGAAATACTTGAAATAATGTTGGAGAATGGCTTTGCAGAAAATGTAACGTGTAACTTTGATATTAGATTTTACTCCTTTAAAATATTGATAGGATATTTCAAATAGTACTTTTTTGAAAGGTATTCTTTAAAGACAAAATAATACGTTATCCGGAAAGCAGTTTCGTATTTCTCGGATAGACATTTTTAGGACAAAATTTACGTAAGTATTTCATTTCAAATATGCTGAACGTATATTATTATGAAAAATAATAGTTAAACGCATTTTGTTGGCCATTGTTCACACATATTTTCTAATCAACCAATTTTTATTCCTTGATGTACGAGTATTTTACTACCGCAGAACGAAAAATGCTACCCAAAAAAAAAAAAAACATGTACAGTGTATGGTGACGATGCAGTAAACGATTGTGTATGTCAAATATAGTTTAAAAAATCTGTCATGATGATACGACACTCGAAGATTGTATCAGCTCTGGAAAATTACCACTTATGACGACCAAATAAAAGTTTTGATCGAAAATAATTGGGCTCACTTAAATGC
>CATKWJ010001140.1:0-37233 GCA_949825065.1 Odontocerum albicorne
ATATATATATATATATATATATATATATATATATATATATATATATAGATTATATATTTTTTGTGGCGAAATATATATATATATATATATATATATATATATATATATATATATATATATATATATATATATATATATATATATATATATATATATATATATATATATATATATATATATATATATATATATATATATATATATATATATATATAAATATATATATATATATTTCGCCACAAAAAATACCTTATATGACGATTTAACCCTTATTTCTTTGTCCTAAGAAAGAAGTAAGCAGTTACATCAAATTATAGTTGGTTTCACCATTTCTTACTTCTGATAACTGTTTAGTTTTTTAACCTTTGTATATTTTTTATCGCTGAACCTTATTTTTTCCTTCGAAAAAGAGATCAAAAGAACTGAACGTTAATGATGTCTGTATGGGCAGTAATAGCTGTTCCCTTAACGGGTCGACTGAAAAGATATAAATTTAAGATCAAGAAGGATATATCTCTTCTGAAAAATAACGTGAGAATTTTTTTAAACGAGAAAGATTAAAACTAATCGATAAGAAAACCTTACTTTTAAAAATGTTACGTATTTATACAAAAAAAAACTTACCCAGATATATACATACATATCATCACGCCGTATCCCTTGGAGGGTAGGCAGAAAGAACAGATCTTCAAACTTTTCTTATCAAGCACACGACTTTCGTCGCCTTCACATTCAAACATCTCGTCATGCACAATTATTCATACTTCTTTCTTTACCTTCTTTCAAAATCTGGTTCCCTCGATCCAGCCACATTTTTCTCGGTCTGCTTCTTTCACGCACACCTTGCGTTTCTGACTCATATACTCAATTTTTTTTCTTTCGTAACTAGTTTGGAAACGATTGCGTATCCCATCTTCAGGAATTATTCACAAATAGCGCGTTCTTGAGCGTAGGTGATTACTTTGTCCAAATCCACATCCCATATCAAAGTTTTTTTTTTTTTCGAAAATAGTTAATTATGTTTGTCTATTTATTTTATCATCATCATCATTGCTGGGCTTCGTTGTCAAGGATACCCTCGCCAATCAAACACCAATTCAATTGGAAATCAAAGCTGCGCCGTGGAGTTTTTTTTAAAGAAAATGCTGTTGCACACAAGCCAACTCACCGGCCACATCGCTGTACTGTATCTGATGGCATACTTAAGTGAGAAAATCAGAGCTCATCGGTATGTTTTTTTAACCTCTTTTTGAAGGAAAAGATATGACCGAAGTCATAGGTATTCTTATATCCCCGAATACTAGGCGGAAAAAATGGCTGCGTTATTCGAAGCAAGTAGCGCAGCACGGGGTTCGAACTGACGACCTTCCGCACGGAAGCCCAGTAAATTACCGCGCGGACATGTGCATCTCTAACTTATTAACATAAAATTTCAATCATAAACGTATAAAACTTACTTCGAGAAAATATAAAACCTGCATATTGCATTAATAATATTTTAGGTTAGAATATAGAAGATAAAAGACGGAGGAGAGAAATTACATAAGAGTTGCGTTTATGAAATAAAATGTGCTTATGAAAATACATATATTGAAATGACACAAAAAAAATAGGCAATAGAAAAAACCCATAAGTGTTGACTATTTAACCCTTTAGATGCCGCAAGCTATTAGTATGGCTGATGCCGGAGGGCCGTACATTTTTTAGCAAAAATAAAACATAATTGAATTATCTTTTTTGTATATATATTCAAAGGATATTATGAAGACTTACTTTAACAAAATGTCAGGGTTGACACAGTTTATCACAGAAAATACGGAATCATACATTAATAAAATATTTGATAGAATTAAACGTGTATTATATGCAACACGAAAATATAAATTATTTTAATAATGCACAGTAAGTAAATCATGTGACTATAAAATCATTTCAACGGTTAAATGAGTAAAACGCAAAACTGACAACCCTGTATTAGAGGCATATGTCGACTGTCATGCGAAGGCTTTAGGTAAATCTTTGTAAATTCGATAATATCTGTAAACTGTAGTATTATAGTATTTATTTATCCTCTCAATAGATGTCTCTATATGTTCCATATTTTAGATTATTTGAATTAGTACTGGAAATTTGCTAGAAACAGGCGTAAAGTTGAGCGATCAACTCGCTAATTTTGCATGGTCGGCCCCACGGACACGGCAACAGTGACCAAGTTAACTCGCTTAACCTTTCCTTCCCGGTGTTGGGTATCTTCTACACGTTGCTTCAAATAACCATCAATATCTCTATAAATATAATAAATACAAGGTTAAGATTCTAGGTTTCCTCCATAATATATTTACGCATTGATTTAAAAAATAATATTAATAATAATCAGAATTTATCGACTACATCGTAAGTATTTTCTGAATATCGGAAAGAAATTCGCATTTAAACGCTGTGAGTGCCTCGATCTTGGGTCTTGACGATAGGTGACAAGTATGCGGGAAGCGCGACACTATATTTGCATCTCACTTTTGCATACGTCACTGAATAGCGAGGAGCGCAATTGTCTCCACCTCGCAAGTGTAAGCGACGCCCGAGCTAGCCCCCAACCCTGCCGCGCTGCAGTAGCTGTTGAGCTGGCAACGAGACTAGACCTACGCCCGTTCCGTGAGCGGTGCCAGATGGTTTTTTAATGTTTTCAGCAAATAAATCTCAATTATTATAATTTTTAACTTCAATTATAATTAATTAAGGGGATTATCTATGAATGTTCTTATTTTTCCGATTTAAAATCGCTAATTTTTGATCGCGTACTCACTACCCAACACCGGAACACGCGTTTCATTTTTATCACCGTAAGTGAAGGGTTAAGGCAACTAACCGGTTAAAAACAGTTCTTAGGAATAAGAAAATCATAACTTCAAAGATAGCAAAAAATATATAATTCAATGAATTAAGAAACATTAGAAATACAAAAAACTATAAACGTAAATAAAGTTACAATTATCCAAAGAATACTAAAGGTCTCACTCCTCAAAAATATTTTTCCTTTGGGTCAATGGAGCACATAAACACATCCGATGCTATATGACACAGTCTGTCTTAAGCCCTACTCTCCTGACAAGCTAAGATCATTCCACCAGAAGGGAACCTCGGAATAGCAGATAGAAAGACGTATAAAGGGGATTTATTCAATTAGTGGAATAATAAAGTTCGTTCGTTCGTGGCTTGGCCTCGTAGTCGAGGATCCCCTCGCAATTTCCATAAGAAAGCGAAGCTGTGCCGTGGATATTTTTTTTTTTTTTTTAAGTTACTCATCCGTTGCACACCAGTAAACTCACCGGCCACAACGCTGTACTGGATCCGATGGCACACTGACGTGAGAAGATTGGAGCACATTGGCATGTTTTACTCCTCTTTTGAAAAGAATATATATGAGACAAGTCATAGGTATCCTTATACCTCCGAATGCGTGGTGCTCGAACCGATAACCTTCCGCACGGAAGTCTAGTGCGTTACCTAGCGCTCATGCACCTCGAATAATAATAAAATTGTTAAATGTTCTTTGTTTAGTGTTTTTTCAGTTAAATAATAAATACCATGTTGTAATTACCTGCTGTTTTTTCTCAAATTGTGTATATTTCTTGTCATGTGTAATAATAATAAATAATAATAAAAATAATAATTAAATTTCATATCCTTATCAAGAAAAACATTTTTTCACAATATCCATTTTCTATATAGCTTCCAGTTGTAACATTCAAAACTTTCTATTCTAATTTCCACGATCGTTAATTTGCTTTTCGAAACATTAAATTTTAATCTATTTACACAAAGAAAAAGAGATGTTTGTTGCATTGCTCCAACTGCATTTTGCTCACATACATAAATTAAAGTGTCATCAGCAAAATATCTTATGTGCTGTAAGTTCAAAAATGCCATTTATTTTATTTGAGTTATGAGAATTTCCTAACTAAGGTGAGGTGCATGGCCGCGCGGAAACGTACTGGACTTCCGTGCGGAAGGTCGTTGGTTCGAACCCCGCGCTGTGCTACTCCCCTCGAACGACACAGGCACTTTTTCCGCCTAGTGTTCGAGGGTATAAGGATGCCTATGACTTAGGTTATATAAAAAAAAAAAAAAAAAAAAAAAAAAGAGGTTTGTTAGGAATACTTTATTTAATTTTTTTTTATTAATATAATATTATGGTTGGTTGGAAGAAATTGCTGTTTATCAATAAGCCCGTCCGACGTATCATGTTTAACCACGTACACGGAATAATAATAAAAAAATATATATACGAGTATATTAGCTTATTTTCTCGTATTTTCTCCCACTTTACCTACTAAATGTCGAATCAAACACCAGTGATTTTTTTTATTATTTTATTCATAAACATATTTTAATAAAATTTTAAGCTTTCATTTTCTTAAGAATCATATTTAACAAAAAAAAAACATTTTTCAGCTTTGTAACAATATTTATTTAATCAATATTAAAACAAATACTTCAAAATGTCGAGAGAGCGTTATTTATTTCTCGTAGCAAATTATTTGCTGTGTTCAACGATATGGCGAACGTATCGCCTTATTGTCTTCCACCTGGAGATTCAGATTTGATTCCAGATAATGCCAACAAGTAAAAAAAAAAGAGTTCTAGACTTGTTGAAGAATTCGTCTAGTAACAATACGCATAATTAATTCCTATATTTAGATCAGTGATGAATCCATATAATGCCATATTAGAGTTTATTCTAACTCTAGGGATGTTTATGTGAAAAACCAAACCCGTAAACCAATTTTTTTACGTATTAAACGTACCACCATGTATTAAACTTGGAATATATGATTTGACATCAAGATATACGCTTAGGTCTTAAAACTACAAGGTGTTTGTTAAACTAGTGGTAAAATGTCAAATTGAAACAAATAGTTCTAGGTTTATTTGGGTTTATTAACTTGTTTTAAAATTAATCAAATAAATGCTGCAGAAATGTGTAAATTTGAAAGAATACATAGAGTGATAATTAATGACCAATAATAACGGAACAAAGTGACTAGGAATGAATGTGAATTAAATATTGATGTGTAGAGTAAGATGAAGAGAAGAGCACTCTGAGAGAGTTTGGGCATGTAGAACGAATGAATGAAGAAATACTGACAATACAAATATATAGTGCTAATGATAGTAATATGCTTGAATGAGAAAGACCAAGGAAAGTATGATTGAATTAGGTGAATAATACTCGTAATAGGTTAGTCAAAACGTTTTGAAAGCGACATCTATGGAGCAGTAGAAAAACCAAAATTTCTGCGCCATTTTAATATTTTATCTTTCATAAGAATGTATTCAAAATTTCATTTCGATCTGTCAATTCATTCTTGGTTTACAAGCCATTTGAAGTTGACGTGTCAGTGTATTTTTTAACAATGGAAAAATCCGAATATTGTGCAGTGATAAAATTCTTTATTTTGGAAGATTTATCGGCTACTGAGATCCATGCAAAGATGATGAAAGTATTAAAGAAGTCTTCTCCTTCATTTCCAACTGTTCACCGATGGGTTTTGGAGTTTAAGCGTGGCCGTACAAGCGTTGAAGACGATCCACGCTCAGGACGTCCAAAAAGTGCATCAACACCAGAAATCATAGCGAAAATACAGGATATGGTTTTGAAAGATCATCGATCGACTGTGGATGTGATAACTGACACCATAGACATCTCACATGGAACAACATGGCATATTTTGGCTGAAGTTTTGGGTTTCAAAAAAACTGTGTGCACAATGGGTGCCGCATTTGCTAACAATGCAACAAAAACACGTTCGAATGCGACTTTCTGAGCAACATTTGGAGCAATTTCGAAAGGATAAAAAGGATTTTCTGCGTCGATTCATCACTATGGATGAGACTTGGATCTACCACCATGATCCTGAATCAAAACAAGGGGCTAAGGAGTGGTGTGAACCAGGCACTTTGGCTCCGAAGCGAGTTCGTGTCCAGAAATCGGCCAAGAAGGTGTTAGCGTCAGTTTTTTGGGATGCAAAAGGAATTTTATTGATAGATTATCTCCAAACTGGTAAGACAACCAACTCTGATTATTATTGTGATCTTTTGGACCAGTTGGATGAAAAAAATTGTGAAAAAAGACCTGGTTTGCAGAAGAAAAAAATCATTTTTCATCAAGACAATGCACCTGCTCACACAGCTCAAAAAACCATCGCGAAAATCAGTGAATTGGGGTACGAATTGTTGCAGCATCCACCCTATTCGCCAGATTTAGCTCCCTCTGACTTCTGGCTGTTTTCACACCTCAAAAAATTCCTTCGTGGAAAGTATTTTTCATCAAACGAAGAGGTTATAGCCGTCGTAGAGGAGTATTTTGCAGGCCTTCCAGAAAGTCACTTCCGTGATGGGACAACAAAGTTGGAAGATCGTTGGACCAAGTGTATTGATCTTATGGGAGACTATACTGAGCAATAAAAGTGATTTCCCCCCAAAAAAAATGTCTTTTCATTTCCGCTTTCAAAACTTTTTGACTAACCAGTATACTATTAATAATGACTATCTTCTTCAATTTCCAACTTTCGTTAAAAAAAAAAACATTATTGAAAACCGCGTCAATCGTGGGATGGGTGTACTTCCATGCCATATGAAAATCCTAACGTGAAAACCACACTGGAATCCCTTTTTTAATGTAGGTTCCCAGGAGAATTGTACCCTCAACTACGAGATTGGAAGACAATCGAAATACCAACTAAACGACAGAGGTCTTGGAACAATTACAATGCTCATTTTTTTTTTCGTTCGTTTCACACATCTGAATTAGTGATACGGGCACAGCTTGGTTGTGAGACAACATTGTCTTCAACCCCATCAATAATAATTAATTAATGGTTCAACACCACTGAAGCGATGAGTTCAGTATTTAATGAGGAACTAGTCATCTCTTTTATTTATTTATTATTACACATGACAAGAAATATACACAATTTGAGAAAAAACAACAGGTAATTTGATTTGGACATATAATTTTAATGGATCTGGGTTTGTTGCCTTTCATTTGTCGTATCCCCAGTAAACTAGGCTTTTGCCTGTATCTCACTGAGGATATTTAGCATGAAAAAATGAATCGATACTTCTTTCCGATTTTTGATAACACAAAAAACCCCGTTGCACGCTCTCATCAACCTGACAAACAGTGACACTCAACTACAACTGGAAACATCTTGCGAAACTCAACTCCTCACACATTATCACTCCAGAAAGACCAAAAATATTCATCCCACAATATACCACACACAATCATAAGAATAAAAATCAAAACAAAAAAAAAAAAAAAAGAAAAACACACAGCAACACAAATACAATAACAACCAAAATTGAAACAACAAGAAGAGACCCACACTCACGAGCTCACATAAATCCTTTCCACTCGTTATTCATCCTGAAAGCCCAAGTACTCAAAATCCTGTCGCAATAACAACCACGCTCCGATCGACTGTCTAAATGGTTTTCCTACCTTTACTTTTATTGAAGTCGGCACGCCATTGTATGTAATGGGAGCCAAATAAGCATATTGCCTTTGGGCAAAAGAGGTTTTAACTCTAGGGATGGTGAACATTTCATTAGTTGCCATGCGTGTCATGTGTGTGTGCTGAGTTTGCATCTTCCCCTCCTCTCGATGGTAGTGCCAGAGAATGGATTTGAGATGTAAATTTGCTATGTTCAGGACCTGATACTCTCTGAAAAGCTCCGCCGTGGGATACCGAGCAGGAAGTTTATTGATTATTTTCACAATCAATTTTTGGGAAACCTGTAATACGTGTTTTTGGGTGAAGGTGCATCCCCCCCAAACTGATATACCGTAAGAAAGTGCGACTGACATAAGGCGAAGTACATATATACTTTTAAGAATATTTTCACTGAGCACATTTCGAATCATACGGAATATGTATCATAGTTTTCTGATTTTTGCGCTCAAAGTGTTAATATGGACCTCCCAACGAAGGAACTGGTCCACATAAACTCCAAGGTACTTTATACTATCAACCCTTTCCAAGGAAACACAACTACAGTCAGACATGGGTGAACAAGTGTTTAGTGTTATGTATTGTCTTTGATTATTATTATCTTTGATTTGGTCTTTACGAGTAGTTGTTGGTCTTGATTTGATTTGATCTACCATATATGCATATATGCCTTGCTAAAGATCGCCCTCTTTTTCAGTCCCTCAATTTTTTCAGTCACTACCAGCACATTGTCTTTATTTATTTCATGAATCTTAGGGCATACGTTTTTATACACTTTGTGGTATCATGTTTACATTATTTTATAAAATAAATTGAAAACTTCATTTTTTACGGCTGTTTTATTTGAGTTCATCTTCGCCTGATTAGGAAGACTGAAGTCTTTGAAACCGATGGTGAACTCAAATAAAACAATGGTGAATGTACAAGTGTTTTATACATTTTATTTTAATTAATGCCATTGTTTCTTCTAGCGTCAAGTCTGAGATACGAAAGTTTTTTTCTTCTTGTAACATACATATATAGTTGACTACCTTTCTTTGGAGCAACCTCTCAATCTTGGAGAATAGAGACATTGGTATGTCTTGCATTCTATGTTATGATATGCAAAGCGTTCTGTCATGTATAATAGATTACAGCGTCTTCAAAATGTGTGCCTAGGATTCATTTTCAACCTACGTAAGTACGATCATATAACTTCATACCAGAAGGCATTGAACTGGTTGAATGTTAGAAATAGACGCCAAATTCACATACTGTCTTTATTGTATAACATCCTTAACTGTCCCGTCGCCCCCTCTTATCTCGCCAAGAATTTTCAGCGTCTTTCCAATCATGGATTAGCGCTACGCTCAAACAGAGATTGTTTATTGGCCTTTCCAGTTCACGTCTCCTCTTTCTTTACGTCGTCCTTAACTGTACATGTAGTGAGACTCTGGAATCAGTTACAAACCAATATAAGACTCGCTCCGTCCTTGGCATGCTTTAAGAAGCGACTGAAAAACTTCTTAATTTGTAGTCAGTAAAATAAAATGATTCATTCCTAATTTTTCTTTTCCTTTCCTCTCCACCATCCCTTCCTTTCTTTTTGATTGGTGATATCTTACTTTATAAGAAAAAGAATATTCGGGTGTCTGTCCGTCTTTGTGGGGTTCGTGGGTATGTGCTCACATATATGTTTATGGATTTCGTGGGGATGGATAGTCATTTGAATAATTTATGCGACCACGTAACTTGCTTCATTTTCTTTTGTCTGGTGGGTTGGAAGAGATTGCCGCCTGGCAATAAGCCCGCCAGATTGTATTTGCAATTAAAAGTGTTAAATAAATAAATAAAAAGGTGAAAGACAAATAGCATACTCGTATATTAAACCAAAACTTATCAGTCAAGATGTAGAAAACAATGTTCACACAAAATGCTATTTATCCCCTTTTTTAATTTTCTTTTATTTAGTTAAATAAATTCTTTCTTTGGAATCAAAATTAACGTTTTTTTCTTATAGCGTCAAATTATAGGAAGAAAATTCAGGGTTCACTTTTAATTTCTTAGCATTTTCGTCGCTGCTTTCGTAAATATCTTGTTAAATTCTAAGATCAACGATTGTTTCGTCGACAATTTTTGTTACTTCCGAGTGAGAATTTATTATTAAGTTCCGTCTGTCGCGATTCCGGGACACTTGCACGAATTTCAGCGCTAAAATTATCGTTTCCTCTGAGTTATCTCACTTTAGAGCAAGATGCTCAAATTTTATCACGAACACTCAACTTTTATTACAGATCCTGCCGACTTGGCAACTATTTAAAAGTTACATCTTGAGTTTTCTTCTTTGTAGATGACTTAATTCAACTCTTTTAATTTGGAATATTGTTAAAGACACAATTTATTATTGAGAATAAGAAGCAATGTATCCAATCACTTGTGTAAACTTTACGTCTTGAGTTTTCCTCGTTGTCGATGAATAAATTAAATTCTTTTGAATTGGAACGTTCATATATTGTATATTATTTATTTATTATTTAGAATAAAAAGCAACGTATCCAATCAATTTTGTAAAAACTACATCTTGAGTTTTCCTCGTTGTAGATTAATTAATTCAACTCTTTTGATTTGGAACATTAATATATATTATCTATTTATTATTGAGAATAAAAAGCAATGTATCCAATCAATTGTGTAAAAACTACATCTTGAGTTTTCCTCGTTGTAGATGAATTAATTCAACTCTTTTGATCTGAAATGTTATTATATTAACCACTAATTATTGACAATAAAAAGTTATATATCCAATCACTTGTATAAAAAATTATATCTTGAAAACTTAAAAAGCTTGATCCATCCATAATTTTCAGTCTTCCTCCATCTCCAATAAACATAAAGATGATAGCGAAATCTCCAATGAAAACGAGACTGGAAAGCTTTTTAAAAAATGAAGACACCTTTATTTAAAAAAAAAGCAGCTCAGTGGCTTAGTAGGTAAGACGCTTGTCTTTCAGCCCTGGGGTTGTGGGTTCGATTACCATTGAAACCCCGACTTTTAGTAAGGATTCTAGTTGAGCTTTCACTTAAGACCTCTTAAACGTCTTTCTTGTAAGTTATAAGAGGTTGCTACATGGGGATAAGCCCGGGGGTTGTATTGAATACCAAAGTGATAAAAGGGAAATGAATTCGCAGCCCCGGGGCTGGAAGACAGGTGATTTACCAACAAGGCCAAGGAGGTCGTCAGGATTCAGCTTATGAACCCTGACTATTGTTTTATTTTAAAAGTTTCTAAGTACAAAAATATTTTTCCATTTATAACAGAAAACATAGGGCTTTGAATATAATTTCGGGAATACCTGGTCTGGTTTATTCTAAAATCATGAACGTAAAACAAAGAAAACTTTAAACATTTTGAAATACTCAAGAGTTGAAACCACACATTATATGAGAAATTTACAAGAACTGTTTCAAATTCGTTATCCTATTGTAAATTTAATGTCGTTTTCTTAGCAAATATGCAGAAAACTCGCCTATTTTTCGGAAAATTTTATTTAAGTTGCCTATTCTCATTAGCATTATAAGTAAAATGAAAAGCGTTATTGAATTAATTTTATTTTCGTAACACCCCTGTCTTCTAGCCCGGAGTAAATGGGTTCATTTGCCGTAGATAACCGATTTTTTTAAAGAATTATCCAGTGTAGTTTTCACTTTAGACCTCTTTAACCCTTCCCTTACGGTGATAAAAATGAAACGCGTGTTCCGGTGTTGGGTAGTGAGTACGCGATCAAAAATTAGCGATTTTAAATCGGAAAAATAAGAACATTCATAGATAATGCCCTTAATTAATTATAATTGAAGTTAAAAATTATAATAATTGAGATTTATTTGCTGAAAACATAAAAAAACCATCTGGCACCGCTCACGGAACGGGCGTAGGTCTAGTCTCGTTGCCAGCTCAACAGCTACTGCAGCGCGGCAGGGTTGGTGGCTAACTCGGGCGTGGCTTACACTTGCGAGGTTGAGACAATAGCGCTCCTCGTTATTCAGTGACGTATGCGAATGTGAGATGCGAATATAGTGTCGCGCTTCCCGCATACTTTTCACCTATCGTCAAGACCCAAGATCGAGGCACTCACAGCGTTTAAATGCGAATTTGTTTCCGATATTCAGAAAATACTTACGATGTAGTCGATAAATTCTGATTATTATTAATATTATTTTTTAAATCAATGCGTAAATATATTATGGAGGAATACCTAGAATACCTAGAATATAAACATAATAAATACCTTGTATTTATTATGTTTATAGAGATATTGATGGTTATTTGAAGCAACGTGTAGAAGATACCCAACACCGGGAAGGAAAGGTTAATATATTTTGAGTTTATTCAGAATATTGAACAATAACCAAATATTTTTATATATTATTTACAGTGAAGGCAACAACGCTGTAGAAGTTTAAAGATATTATTATATTGTAATTTGTTAACAAAAATACTGTTTATTACACTTTATATAACGGTATAACCCTAACGGTGTCAAGGTTTTCACCTCATCATCAGAAGAGCACAAACAATACTTTTTTTATGCTATCCTGACGATGAGCTGAAAACCTTGAAACCGGTAGGTTTATACCGTTATATAAAGTAGAATAAACAGTGTTTGACAAAACAAATTACATTAATAATAAATTACTTCGTTATTCAGCTAATAACATTAATCCTGTGTGTATTTATGTAATTAGTGGAATATTAAAGTGGTTTGTACTTAAATATTCTATCGTAGAGTTCCAAAAATGTAATGACACAATTTTTGATAAATGCTTTTGGCTGGTTCTAAAAGATTGTGACACAGTAATAAGGTCACCAGGTTCTACTATATACGAGGAAAGTGCAATGCAATACAATAATGGGTTCACTTCCATGATTAATATTTATTAACATTACTCGTATATCTTCGAAATGATCACTTACTGAATCTGATTGGCAATACAAATCGAAATGTTTAATTATAAATTAACACTTTACACATAGAATACTCCACCTAAAGTCGAACGTGTTTCTATCATATATCGGAAGATCCACAAAGAATTATTTGGAGTTCGTCTTTCCTTGGTAAATTTTCTGCGGTTTTATTATCAAATATGTTTTTTTTTAAACATATGCAGACGCTGGAAAGTTCCTAATCTAACGACTTCAGCCATCACCTGCCTTTCCTTACACTCAACTTTTTTCTGTTTTTTTTTTAAATCTCTCTAAACTTGGGTTCGAATCACAAGTAACAGCGCCTTAGAGGAGAGACAAATCGAGTATATTGCACACTATATAATTACATCGTTAGTATTTTAGAAATTGTAAGAGGTCTGAAATAATGAGGTAAAATACACAGACTAAAAACTTTAATTTCAATAAATTAGTGAGAGTTATTCACCATTCTTACTACCATCCGATTAATGCAAATTGATCTTGAATGAATAGAGATTCAAGTTAAATAAAAAGCATATTATTTTAAAATGCAAAAAGTATTACCAGTAATTACGAGATTTAATGAAAAAAAAATATTACCATCTATCGAAATATAACTGAAGTTTTTTACACTTACAAAATAATGCCCATGATACAGTTACTTACAGGTGATTCCGAAAGATGAAAAAAAATGTAACTTTTTTTGTCACTTGTTTTTCAAAGTGTAGGAAGACATTTTTTTAATTTGAACAATTAAAAGTAAAGAAAAACTGAAATAAAAATCTCGGTAAAATAAATATTTACATTCAAATAGCAAGTATTCACATTTATTAGAGTCATCTATACTTTTTATACCAAAGCTCTGCATTATGTTCTCAACGATTTGAGCCAACTTGAAAACAAAAGCATTTCGTTACTGTTTAAAGTGTTTTGGAGGAATGACAACAGATGACATGTACGAAATAAAGAAAACTCAATAAATAACATTTTACAAATGTATTTTCAATAAAATCTAAGTATTTTTTTTTATCATACTGACATATTTTCACAACAAACTGGAATTTGTTTCACAAGAAAATAATGTTGAATTGCATAAACCCAAAAAAGACTTTTTTCTTTTCATTTTTGGGAACTTGGAGTTCGTAAACATAGTCAATTTATTGATTTACAATTCACACATATAATATTTCTTTTTTTTTTATATCTGCACTTTACGTAATCAATGAATCTAATTATTATTCATATACCTTATTTTACTTACTCCCATTAAGGATATGCAAGTGAAACTTGGACGAGACAAAAAGTGCATACCATTAAGCCATTTCCCTGTCAGGAAAGACAGAGAGATAGACTTTCCTATCTAAACACACATTTTCGCCACATACACTTTTTCATACAACTCCTACGATGTGATTGACTATTTACGTTTCCTTCTTTACCTAGGCGATGAAAGAAAATGCAGAACGAGAGTTGTATAGACGTGAAAAAGGTATGCCAGAATCGAGAGAGGGGAGATCAGTTCACATGACGTGTCAATGATGATGATTAAAACTAATTCGTGCTTATAATTAATTATAAAATAAATAATTATATTAAAAGAAACTCTTTTTTTGTCCTTCTTTCACGATTTTGGTGCGAATATTTCGACCAATACAGACACAACTCTATCACAAACACATTGAAAGAAGCAAAGGTCCATCATAATTTTTTTTTTTACTGTCTAAAAATTATCAAATAACCTGAACACGATTTCTCTAAAACGTTTGTTTAAAACCATATTTTTGCTTTATTCATCATTACAATAATAAAATTATTAATATTTGAAAACTACACTTTTAAAACACAATAAGCAATGAAACAATATGAACAAATAATAACCAAAATTCACACACTGATCTTAGGAAGTCAATAAAGCAATATTTTTCAAATGCAGAAGAAGGTTTTGATTTTGGAACCTTCATTGATTGGCGTTAACTTTCACCGTCGCATTTCATCAGGCGTGCAAAGGACATGCGTAAGAAAGATATTTTTGCTTTCCACCTTAAAATACGAAGGTACTACAGTTAAAACCAAATTCAGTTTTATTTAAAAAATAATGCTATATCTGTAGACAAAAGCGATCGAATTAATTTGATACAAAATGTCATTCGAAATAATAAAATAATGTCTGCTAATATTTGATTAATTTTTTCTATATTTTGTATTATTTATTATATAAATTAGTTTTTTTTAATTCAATTACAATTTAAGCTATGGAAATACTTTTCTTCTCAGGTTCGTCGTACTTTTCCTCCATTAAACAGAGTTTGTTTATTTCTCTCAAATGGCGGCGAGCCCTCTCGGCGGGAAAAAAAATCTATCAACAACTTGAAAATTCTAGCCCATCGCACCAGATAACTTATTTCTGATTTAAAATTACCATTATCCAGTGAGACGACAGGGGCGGTGTCTCTTGTGGAAAATGTCATCCTGTTTCTTAATAAAACGACATGTCCAACTTTAGTTGCCGCCGATTTTTTACACTATTTTTTTTGGCGAAGTAAACTTAAACTATCTTCGTAGTCTAAATAGTGAGATGCTCACCTTCCTCTTAGAGGTTTCAGTTCGAGTCCCGTCGATAGACAATAAGGGATTGGTTTCATTACAATACTCATATGATTACAATCTGTATCAAATGTAAAATAAATTAAATGAATTACTTGCCACTGTTGCCTATCCAAATGTGTAATAAATAGTATGACTGTCACGTTTCCAATATATTATTGATCCGTGGGCTCAATTTATTAATATGTGAGGAGCTAATTTTCAAAAAAGAATATGTCCACTAAATCAGAATGCTGGGAAATCGAAAAAAAAAACTGTTTGCATTAAAAATATATGACATAATAATTCATTGTAAAAATATCTGAAATCCTTAAATTAGCTTAAGGTAAATTGATTTGTTGTTTACAATCGAATCATAATAATTAAAATAGTTATTAAATAATCCTAATGACAAGGATGAACCGGATGTAACATACTGCCACCAATTTATTAATGTTTTGTAGTTTGTTATTTGCAATAAAATTTCAGCAAAAAATTTATGCAACTGTGAAAGTAATTTTTTATTTCAAAAACGTATTTTGGAAATAAAACAATTTGGAAAATAAATTATACAGGTATTTATTTAAATGATGGGACTATGAAATGGTTTGGACAGCTAGAACGAATTAATGGAAAAATACTAACAAAACAAATACATTGTGCAAATTCGAGTTAAATGCGTGATAACATAGACGAAGAGAAAGAAAGGCATGATTGTATGAAATGAATTATATTTTAAAAGGAGAAACGTAAAAAAATCGTAGATAATATATGAGTTATTTGTATTAACAAGAGACGAAGGATGTATGTTACTTACCCCGACACGGAAATGTCTTGATGATATGGATACGCACACATGTGTTTGATTTTTTATTATGTTGGATTCGTCGTATTCTGGTTGTGTCTTTTTTATATTTGATAACACTGCTTACACGTGAATATTGAGCGTGGTCTGGATGATGAAACAATAGACCTTGTTTTTTTCGGTTGTCCATTGCGAGACAGATTCGATTTACTATAAACCACATCTTTACCGCGTCCAATGAATGTTGCGTTTCTTCGTTCTTCAAGGAACTTTTCCATTTAAAGATCGATTGTTAAATTTTTTAATCTTAATCAGTTGAAACTTTAAATTATCTAAAATCGTCATTTTTTTTTTAATTGGTTTTATTATTGTATATTGACACATATAATTGCAAAATGACTGTAATTTGATGGCACAAATCATCCTAGTTTGGGTGGATTGCCTATTTACAAAAAAAATGAGAATAATCATTTTGAATTATTTTTCATGTCATTTGACCGTTTAAATCATAGGTTCCCAAAGTGGGCCCATCCCCGCCACCCCCTGGGGGTATTAGAGGGAACTGAGGGGACCATGCTGGCCCTGGGAGAAGTAGGGGGCTATTTGTGTATTTTAATAAATACCTTTATAATTTATTTTCCAAATCGTTTTCTTTCCAAAATACGTTTTTGAAATTAAAAATTCCTCTCACAGTTGCAAAATTTTTTTGCTGAAATTTTATTGCAAATAACAAACTACAAAACATTCATCCTTCTCATTAGGATTATTTTATAAATACTTGAACAATTTTAGTATCTGCGTATCTTATTTATAACACTAAAGATACGAACAATAAAAAATGTTCACTACATTTTTCTGTTTAATTTAATTTAATAAAAGGTAAATTTCCGAGGAGGCCTTGCGTATTTTAAGCTGAAAAGGGGTTGTGAGTCAAATAAGTTTGGGAACCTATGGTTTAAATAAATAAAGACTATAAAACGTTTTTAAAGTTATTACTTAAAATATGTCAATGAAAAAGCTTTGGTTTTTTTCGGTCGTCTCATAAATTGTATTATTATACTCGTATATCAAAAAGCTATTAAATTAGACGCGTATTGTGTAAAGATATTTTTCGAATCACTTAAGTGAGGCCCCAGTTACCCCTTTGTCTGGTTCATATTCGTATCTATTATGAGGTATTGTGTTATTAATTTATATTTAGAAAGAACACGCAAGAAATAAAAAATTAACGATACTCCCCGCAGTATTTGTCATCATTAAAGTCAAACGTTATTTATTTCTTAATGTTTGACGTAGTTTAGATGGATCGATTGGAAAAATCTTGACTTCTCTGCCATCGCCTTGTCCTCTCTGCTTATCCAAACAGAAAAAATATATGTGATAAAAACTGCTAATGCAAATGTCTGTTAGTTGAGGTGTTCATAATATAATACAGTACACTCAATTATCCGGGGTCGTTTTAACCGGATTGCAAATTAACCCTTGCAGTATAAAAATCGATTTTTGTTTCAATAATATTTCGAAGTTAAAGTTTTTCATTCAATTCCATAATTTTAAATTAAAATAGCGAATACGTCAAAATCATCGCTTTCAATGACGTATAATGTTTCAATGGCGGTAGCTCTCAAATTTTAGACCAGGTCTTAAATTTAATTTAATTTCTCTAAATATACTGATTGCACGGCCTTCATACTTTATGTATTCCTCATCAAAACCTCTAAAATTTGAATAATATCATTAAGAAATAAAAATATTTATAAATATCAATAGAAATCAATATTAACCCCTAGGCGACGGGAAGGTTTCGTATTAATTGCTATCTGGAACGGCGAGAATCTCAAAATCACTGTCTGCATTTTGTTGTTGTGCATTTCACTGCTTTGTGCTTTACCAAATAGAATTAAAATTATTAAAAAAATCGTGTCGTATTGTTAAACATTATTGAATTGTTTGTGCATAGTTAAAATGATCCGTTTTTTATTTTATTTATATGTTAGATGAAGTTTAAATTATAAATTACCTTCAAAATGCTCCTCTCCATAAAAGAACCACTCACAGAGACTTTATTTATTGTCGCATCGTAAAAAATCATTTTACTGTGTCAAGAATGTACATTTAGGAATAAACATGTTCAGTTTTATTGGGAGTTTTGTTTACACAATAATTATAAGGATTTTTTTAAAAGGTCTCTAAGATAATATTCCGCCATTCACACATACTTACACGGGCTCCGTTGCGGCATTTAATAGGGTGACCACAATATTGTTCGGAGCTTCGGACACTTTTGATTAATAAAATTTCACGGTGTGATGTATTTTAAAACAATTGGTTAGGCATAAACCAATACCACACTCGACACACCAGTAACGTGTTTGGACACGACGTTTAGGGCCACTTTTTGCGTGTCTACAAACATGACACTCCCTGTAAACCGATTTTCTTTTTGAATTATCTGTTTTTGGTATGTCCGCAACAAAATGTTTTTCGACCAACCTCAGTGGGTACTCGCCAACTCGATTAACTTTTATTATTGACCCAGGAATATGATACTTATGAACTAATTGTTTTATTACTTGTAAATGAAAATCTGTTAAACTAATATTTTTTTAAAATTTTAATTTGTACATGGCATGGGCATTGATCAAAACGACATCGATTGTTCGAAAAGCAACTTTTTTATACCACTTTTACGGGTTTCAACACGGGAGCTTTATTTTTCCAATTAGCTTTTCCCGTTTCCATCATTGATGCGTCGTGTGAAGTAGTCAACAGATGCACGCCTCTCTTGTCATGCCTTTCATGGCAAGTTGGCATCCAGCTTGTTTTGTGTCTACATCTCCTTTTTTGACTAATCCAAACGATGGCATGAATTTACGGTTTTTTTTTACAGTACCGCAGGCATTGGTCTGCTTGGTATGTAAATAATTAAATAAAAAAGGGCTAGTATACCAGTTATCTATATACACTGTATGGCCTTTTCCTAAGTAATCACCTAATAATGAAACAACCACTTTTCCAGAAATCCCCAATTGCTTCGACAAATAGTTTCTTCCATATTTGGTATTAGTATTTCCGTTTTAGCGCCAAAATAAATTACGAATTTTAAAACAAGTCCCGTTTTACAATCACATAACACAAAAAAAATTATACCAAATCTATGTCTTTTCGCTGGAAGATATTGTTTTATGCACAACCTGCATTTGAATAATACTAACGACTCGTCAATGCAAATATTCTCGTTTGGATAAAAATGTTTTTTAAACTGGCTACACACTGAGTCAACAAAATCTCTTACTTTGTATGTCGTGTCACCTGGTTGTTGTTTTTCATTATCCGAGAAATGAAGCATACTTAGGATTGATAAATACCTATCCCTTGGCATTATTTCTCCAAATATTGGTGTCGAAATGAACTTGTCTAATGACCAATATTTATGGATTTGACCCTTTTTGTTTGTTGCCGTAAGCATGGTCAAGGCAATGAACACGTACATTTCTTCAACTTAAACATTTTTCCATTTGTGTAATCTGGAATTCGGAGCTAATATTGTTTTCAATTTTACAGTATCACTATATCGGTTAGTTTCAGTTGCTATATTACTCACAATGTCTCGACATAAAAATAACTCAAAATAATCTAATTCACAACTCTCTTCATTGATGAATTCACAATCTCTTAAACCAGATTGTTCATTAAAATTGTGTACATCTGGTTGGAAGTTAATGCCACTTTCCCACTGGGGTGAGAAATTTGTAAAATTTATTTCACTGGGGGGATGTTCTTCTAATATTTCAGAATTGTTCATTTCACTCTCACTGTTTACCGGCGTTATACCCGTATGCTCTAAGTTCACCAAATTTTGGGGAATATAATCTTCTTCATCGCTCATTGATAAATCTGAATCGCAATCCAGCGCAAAATTTTCGATTTCTTCGTCATTCATTTTTAAGCCTTAAAAAAACAGTATTTGTTCCAAAAAACACAAAATGATGCGTAACAACTAAATAATTAGTGTCATTCAAATAATAAACATAAATAAAATACTAAATCGAAAGGGATCACTACACTAAAGGAAATGTTTACAAAATAAATGAAACAACGAAGTATTTCATCTAATGAATACTCCGAGTCGAGTATAAAATAATGGGCACCCTAAAATAAACAAATACACGCGCGGATATTATGTACACACAAGCCCGGATATCGTGTACAGACAAGCGGCAACGGACATGGAAAGGATGACTAAGCTGTGTGCGAATTCCCGAAATGCAATATTACTAATGATTGGATGTTTGTCACGGAAAATTAATTAAAAATATTTCTGTAAGTAAAAAGGAGAATATTTTTAAAGAGAATTGTAGTAAACACTTGACTCTATAGTATGATAATTTTTCTTTTGGTTTTTTACCGTCAAATTAACGAAATACGTGGAGATAAACATGACGAATATTCTGAACTACAACGTGTAGTTGGTCGTGGCCTCAGGGTTAAATCGAGAATCGGCAATGTGTCATACACTTGCGCATGACTCATTCTTTGTTTGACAGTTCATATTTTACATCCGTTGCAGGGATTCGTCACCAGTTTTATAGTCCTGACTATTATCTGCTTTGTCCTATTGTGCCGTTACTCTTTTTTTATGATAAATGTATATTTGTTACATTTTTATTTATTATTCCAGTTTCAAAAAAATAATAATTGAGATGGGGGGAAATATCGATAGTGATGATAGCGATTTGAAATTTGAGGTGACAGGCAATATATCAGAATCAGAAAATTTTATCGAGGCACAGGATTAAGTAGATTCTGATTTGGAGGCCAGTGAAGAAGACGAAGAAATATTATTTACATCAAAACATGGATTCGAATGTTTTGCACCCGTTTCTTTCAAAATATAATTTACTTAATTCAACCACACTTTTCTTTGATTTTCATCGCATATGCCCTTTTATCACATTTGCACTACATCTTTTCTTGTGAGCCTTTATTATTTCATTCATTCCTAATGCCCAAACTATCTCAGTTTACTCTTCTTTATCTTACTCAACACACTAACCTTAAGTTCACGTTTATCCCTAATCACTTAAATTCAGTTTTCTGCCATGTATTGTCCACCCCTATATTCTTCTTAAATAATGATTTTACATGTTTAATATGGTGTATATTAATATCACTTTATTCCGTATTCTGGCATAAACTGTCCACTCGTGTATTCTCAGTAAATGATTGTACATGGTTAATATGCTATGTATTTATGTCAATTAATTCCGTATTCTATCATATATTGTCCTCCCACGTATTCTCAGAAAATGATTGTACATGATCAATATGCTATGTATTTATGTCAATTCATTCCGTATTCTATCATATATTGTCCACCCATGTAGTCTCAGTAAATGATTGTACATGGTTAATATGCTATGTATTTATGTCAATTCATTCCGTATTCTATCATATATTGTCCACCCATGTAGTCTCAGAAAATGATTCTACATGGTTAATATGCTATGTATTTATGTCAATTCATTCCGTATTTTATCATATGTTGTCCACCCATGTATTCTCAGAAAATGATTGTACATGGTTAATATGCTATGTATTTATGTCAATTCATTCCGTATTCTATCATATATTGTCCACCCATGTAGTCTCAGTAAATGATTGTACATAGTTAATATGCTTTGTATTTATGTCAATTCATTCCGTATTCTATCATATATTGTCCACCCATGTATTCTCAGAAAATGATTCTACATGGTTAATATGCTATGTATTTATGTCAATTCATTCCGTATTTTATCATATATTGTCCACCCATGTATTCTCAGAAAATGATTGTACATGGTTAATATGCTATACATTTATATCAATTCATTCCAAATGATGTCTTACACTAGTTACAACCCGTAAAATATTCACGGAAGTAAAAAAGATTATACATTTTTGAAATACTGAATAGAGCAAGATCAGCTTAAAGTTTTTTGGGTTCATTAATGTTTAAAGTTTAAAATAAAAAAGGTACATCTTGATTGATGAATGATTTAATTCTCAAAAATCTCTTTATACACGATGTTTTGATTATAAACATTACTGTTGTTCAATTTAAATCGTTGATTGAGTTTTGCTCGAAGACTTGTTTCAGATATATTGACTTAAATGTTTTCGCGTTTCCGACATCTTGAAAAGGCCACATATAATTATCTGCATTGTAAAAAAAACAAAACATAAATAAACACAAGTACTTATAAGGTTCAATATAATAGGAAATAAATGAATTATCTAATGAATTACAATTCAAAATAAATTGGCATCGTCCCCTTTTACACCGGTTCGTTCAGTATAATTTCAATATGTTTCGAAGCATTCCCTTTCTCGCTCTCTTGTATTCAAAATTCAATTCTCGTATTCTTTCTTTGGCAACAACCGTACGGGTTTTGGCCTATTTATATTATGATTGTCCACCCATGTATTCTCAGAAAATGATTATACGTGGTTAATATGCTACATATTTATATCAATTCATTCCTTATTCTGTCATACATTGTCCCCCCATATATATTAATATCACTTCATATATATTGATTGTACATGGTTAATAGCCCATGCATATTAATATCCCTTCATTCCATTTTCTGTCATACATTATTCACTCATGTATTATCAGAAATGATTGTACGTGGTTAATATGCAATATAGTTATATCGTTGTATGAGTACGTGTTTAAAATGTTCAAATTTGAAAAACTCATCGCCTTAAAAATTTACGTGAGAAATAGTAAAAGAATTTTACTTTTTTTGGATGCGAAATAGAATGAAAATATATTATAGGCATATTAAAAGATTTATACTTTATAGTTATGGGCCATTAAATTTAATCCATGGCGTTCAAGCACGTGAAGATAACAACCTTACATAATCCCTCGACAGGTCATTAAATTTGCTAGTTTGCAAATTTTATACGGCGATAATTACGTGTATGACATTAGGTCAAATAGCGGTGTTAATAGATGTGTTTCTCGGATCATTTTAAGAACATGAACTTCTTGCGGTTTTATGAAATATAGTCGAACTCTTGACCCCATTAAATAACGGTTACAAACTTCTAAAGCCTCTTAACCTTTAGAGGAGAGACTTTGCTCAAATTGAACGCAGCCTGAATTTTATATTCGCAGATTTTTTTCAGGAACGCAAAAACCTTTTTTGTTTAGGGCTTTGTTATTATATGAATAAAAGTTTTAAATTTGTATTTTTCCTCTACTTGCTTTCCTTTTCCTCTTCATAAACCTTTTCCAGTTCATTTGACGTTAGCGATCACTTTTGAACAACAAGGAATAGCTCCTCAGGATATCTCTGTCTTTGGCTGAGCGAAATAACTTATCTCTATTCTTATCCATTTGCGAATGTTACGTAACAAAGATATGCAATTAATACCAAATCTGCACATTTATTAGATATTGCCTATCAACATTAATTTTAGGACGTGATATATTTCTCCTCTCAATAATAGTATATAATCCAGGTGGACAATCTTATGGCATATTATTGAATTCACCCTTCTTTTCCTGTGATGTGTAACTAGTACACATTGCTTCTAAAAACTTTAACATCTCTATAAATATAAATACTGGGTTCAGATTTTAGGTATTCCTTCGTAATACATTTACGCATTGCATGAAAAAATAATATTAATAATAATTAGCACTTATCGGCCACATCAGAGATATTTTGTGAAAATCAGGAACAAATTCACCAATAAAATCAAACGTGTGTGAAGAAGGTATATTCATTCTAAAAAACGGCTATGGGTGTGGAAGTGACGCTATTCACGTCTCACTCTCACTCTACTTCGGTACATGGAAACGCAAGAAAAATAATCTCAGTTCGCTCACTTCTCTCGTTTCAGTAGCTTGCGGGCATCCATTTGAGGTGGTCGCTTCGCCCGTTTTGTGAACGTCAGCCGATTTTTTTTCATGTATTCAGCAATTTAATTTCAATTATTATCACTTTTGACTTCAAATTTAATAAATTTAAGCGATTGGTTATGAATATTTTTATTTTTCCGATTTTAAATCGCTTATTGTTACATGTGTGTTGAATACATAGCACCGGAACGCGCGGATTTTTTTAGCACAGGAAGGGAAAGGTTAAAGCCCCTTTCTTCATCTTACTTAAAACATCCCTTTTAACTTATGAGCTCAAATTTCATTTCCATACACCAAGGTTGGCACCAATTTACTTATGTATTGTCATTAAATTTAACTTTGTAGCATATTCGCAAAAATATAGTTTTGTCGATTCACATTACTTTTAATTTAATTCTACAGGGTAACCATACTTTGAACTGTTATAAATTCAGTGTTTATTGAGATATATTCAAGAATTAAATTCCAAGTTCAAGATGACAGCTGCAAATTATTTAAACTATCGCAAGTGCTCAAATGTATCAACATCATGAACAATTTATTTTGGTATTTGGGCGCAGTTTTTTTTCAGCGGCTATTTCCAATTTGTTTACTGTTGCCCGTTTTGCGTCACATAATATTTGATAAGTCCCCACAAAAAAAATCATTGGCGTCAGGTCTGGGGAGTGTGGGGAGTACCCAATTCTACATTAACATCCAATCCATCTGTTTGACAATTTTTTATTCGCATCGCGATGGTAATGGGGAGGAACACCATCTTGATGGATATTAAAGCCTCCCACAAGTTTCTCATCCCTAATCCCTCACGAATGACAAATCCTATCGAAATAATCATTTCACTCACCTGACACATGAGTTTTTCGATAGGAAGTTAAAATTGAATTAATATTTATGATTGTAAGTTATTACCAGCAGAAAAATTTCATGTTTCTAAAGCATTTTTTTTTAAAGAATAAACTCGCTATAATGTCAATATATGATCCCGAGAAATACGTTTGCTTCCTGATGTACAGTACCCGGCGGTAAGTAATACACATCGGGCTTAAGAAAGAGACTGTCGCTTTGTAGAGCGTCATCTCTGTCGCACGGTCTGTTAGCGCATTGTGCGACAGAGACGACGCTCTACAAAGCGACAGTCACTTTCTTAACCTTTCCTTCCCTGTGTTGGGTATCTTCTACAAGTTGCTTCTAATAACCATCAATATCTCTATAAATATTATAAATACAAGGTGAAGATTTGAGGTATTCCTCCATAATATATTTACGCATTGATTAAAAAAATAATATTAATATTAATCAGAATTTATCGACTACATCGTGGGTATTTTGTGAAGATATCGGAAACAAATTCGCATTTAAACGCTGCGAGTGCCTCGACTTTGTGTCTTGTCGATAGGTGAATAGTATGCGGGAAGCGCGACACTATATTGGCATCTCACTCTTGCATACTCCACTGAATTGCGAGGAGCTGAATTGTCTCAACGTCGCAAGCATAAGCGTAAGCGCCGGGGTATGCGACTGACGTTCCGCGCCACAGTAGCCTCTAGGCTTGCAAATAGGTTAGACGTACGCCCGTTCCGTGAGCGTTGCCAGATGGTTTTTTAATGTTTTCAGCAAATAAATCTCAATTATTATAATTTTTAACTTCAATTATAATTAATTAAGGGGATTATCTATGAATGTTCTTATTTTTCCGATTTAAAATCGCTAATTTTTGATCACGTACTCACTACCCAACACCGGAGCACGCGTTTCAATTTTAACACCGTAAGGGAAGGGTTAAACCCAATGTGTATTACTAACCGCCGGGTATTATATCTAGGACCTCACTGGGGATACACTGGCTCGTACAAGTTACCTTGCACCACTTGATATCGCGTGCTTGATAGTTAAAACCTTTAAAAGTGCACTCCAATCATTTTATTTTTCAATATAACTTATTTTTTTGGAATTGAACTATTTCATTTTTGGCTTCGTTCAAGTTGAGCTCTACAAAGGGTAAAAGTTATAAAAGTGTAATCACGAAATTAATCATAAAGCTATCAAATTCAATAGATTTCCTGTGTGAGTAAGTCCCTTAGGGCATTGGTTCTATTTGAGCTGAAACTACTCAGCTATGATCGATGTTTCCCAATTCAAAAGCAATTTATTTTTCGCCCCTTTAACTTTCTTCCATTTGTTTCATTCCACAATTCCGCAAATCGTATTAAGGTTTTGGCTTATAGATATCTTTTCACCTATCATTGTTTTTCTTACCTAATAACTTATAGCGTATACTTTACAATATGCATTACTTATGTTTAATCTTCTTTATAAGTAAGTGTCATGGGTGAGTTGAAAGAGACACAGAAAGAAATGTAGTGACAGGAAACAAGGTAAATGTAGCAGTCACGTATACAACAACCTCACAATATTAACAGGAGCAAAATTAATAATATTGACAATAGCAAAATTAATAATAGTGTTTTGGTACCCACCTCGAAGTATACAAGTGAAACTTGGACCTAGCAAAAGAAGGATAAGAGTAAAATAACGCTGTATAGATGTGTGCACTAAGAAAAAAATGTAGATTGTCAATGTATGAAAGAAGGCGGAATGAAGTCATCAGAAATGGATGAATGGATAAGATAGATGTTTTAAATATGACGAAGAATGGAGCTTTAAGATGATTTGAACGTGTAGAGAGAAAAAGTAATAACATAATGCTTAAGCAAATATATATGTCAGAAGTGCAAGGTGTGCGTGGAAGAGGTTGACCGAAAAAGACTTAGTTGCACCAGATTATGAAAAAAAATAAAAATGAGAAGTATAAACAACAGAAGATTGTGTATGCTGATATGTATGAATGTGGAGGATGCGAATGTCGTGTGGTTAGATATAAAATTTCGTAGATCGGTTCTCTCTGCCTACCCCGCAAGGGACACGGTGTGATAAGTATGTATATAAGTAAAAAAAAATCAAGTGTCGGAAGATTTACGAGAGATAAAGATGTATTATAATTAGTGGAATAACAACGTGATTTATTGTTTAATATTTTAAGGAGTCACATAAAATTAAAACTGAAACCTTGCGTAAATGATCTCAGAAAATTTTATGCTTTTTTAAATAATAAAATACTTTGATCATTTAGTTGACGACTTAAATTAGTCTAACGGTTTGTTTTGACCTTTCTGTAAAACGTTTTTAAAAATGTATAACTGGATTAACTGCGAAATAATTTGGCCTCCAGAGTTAAATATTCATATTTCCATGAAACTTTTGCAATTTTCTTGTTTTTGCAATCAGTAATATTTTTCCCCTAGACCCTTTAATATTTTAACAGATGCTCTCTTCAACATTGAAATGTTGTCCAACAAAAATTGACGAACAAAAAAACTTTAGGATTTTTTCCAATTACACGTATTTTTATTTTTAACAATTTGTTCAAATAATTCGAGTACTAAAATAATATACAAACTTTTTTCAATTTATTAATGAATGGGTCTCTATTAGAGTGGGTTTCATGGGAGTTTGCACTTTTTAACACATTGACAAGCTTTGTGCGTAATATACAAAACGTATTAGTAAGTATCTTAGCCGTGATTGGTTGATGTGATCCCTTAATATTCAACTGACATTCAACTTTGCCGTGATTGGTTGATGTGATCCGTTTATTTGACGAAAAATACGGTGACCATAATGTCTGAAGTTACGAAATTAGGAAAAAGAAGAGCATTGTGTGGACAGACTTAATAAGTGGTTTTGAATGTTTATAATTACATCAAGAAATTACGGGACACTAGTGAGGAGGTAAATATGTTTGATTTTTATTTATTATTCAGTGAATTAATTACTGATCTCAATCAATTTTTAATAAATATTAATTTGAGCTATGGGAGCGATATTTTTTTTAATCAAATGATAAATGTATAGTTGCATTGTTTGTTAATTTTAAGAACCAGTAGATAATTAAGATTGGTCTGAATCATTTTCTTAGAATTAAGGTATGAAACAATGGTAAGTAACCAGATAATATGCATTGCATATCTATGTAAATAATTTATTGAATCAGTGTTAGGGTCATTTATTTATTTTTACAATACATACATAGTTATAAGTCATTTTTAATTGGTCTTAGTATTTACTGGTGTTAATTGTGTTTTCTTTGTCTATTAAATAAATAATTTGAGTTTATATTGACCATTGATTTTATTATCGTCATTAGGTACATACCTCAATCTGATATTTTATTATTATTATGGTAAGTATTTTATTGGAATATAAAGTATTAGATAGACAATATTTAAAAATATATTACAAAATAAATTAAACTATGGTCACCCTAAACCAGCAGTGCACTCTCGAAAAACCCACTTTACCCGTAACGAATATATTATAATACGATGTATGTATGCATGAATATATTCTCTAATTTGATTGGTAGATAGTTTATAAAAAAAATCTTTACATGCCTTAAACGTTATATGAATAAAAACTCCATAATAATATTTTCTTTGGAATTTTTTAATAAGATTAGGCTTATAAACACTTGTGATTTTCCCAGTCGAGTTTTCTCTTTAAATTGAGATGGCATCTGATCAGGAGGGGGAATATCATGATTCCAGACCTTTTGATGTGTACATCTGAAATTCTCAAAGATTTCGCTTAAGTAATCTGAAATAATTTTTATTAATTAATTTTGAATATTGTGTTTGCTTTAACGTTACACATATTATTTTATTTGATTACAAGCCTTCAAAATGGAATGTCAAGTAGACGGAAGTGAGCATTTTCGACACCTTATTCTGTTCGCGTTCAATCGAGGAAATAAAGCTGCCAAAGCTGCTCGCGATATTTACGAAGTGTACGGTGAAGATGCTATGAATTAAAAGACAGCTCGTCGATAGTTTTTGCGTTTCAAATACTGTAATTTTGACCTGAAAGACATGGAGCGTTTCAGACGACCAGTCGACTTCAGTGAGGACCGCTTAAACCATATTATTCATGAAGATCCCCATATTATTCATGAAACAAAGTGACTGGGGCACTTTAACATATATGATGTCGACAAGATGATGAGATAAATTTTGAATAAAATAAATAAAATACATATTTTTTGTTTCGTATTCTCTACCGTTTTATTTGAGTTCATCACTGATTTCAAAAACTTCCGTCTGATCTTTATCGGGTGAAGATGAACATCTTTACCGTACACTTCGCAAATATCACGAGCAGTTTTGGCAGCTTCATTCCCTCGATTGAACGCGGTGTCGAAAATGCTCACTTTCATCTACTTGACCTTCCATTTTGAAGGCTTGTAATCAAATAAAATAATATATGTAACGTAAAAGCAAACACAATATCTCTTAGAGCAGAAAATTTTCTTTCGAATGACGTACCATATAAAGTTTGAATTTTGGTGCTCGTTTTTAAATTGAAAAAAAAAAACGGACACAACTTATGTTAACATCTAATACATTTTTTATCGTTGGTCAGGAGTCAGGCGTTCGAGCCTCATCACCAGACTAACGCAAGCAAACACTTGATACCACAATCTCGACTTCAAAACGTCTCCACCGGATACAAAGGTACCATCGAAGTTTAATTATTTGCCTGAGGTGGAAATGCTGATATTTTTCGCGTTCTTAATTGTATGTGAGGAGTCCAGGATTTGCATCAAAATATAAGTGTCTGATTACAGCTTAATAAACTATTTTGGTTTTCTGTTTTAGATCATTTTTATCAAACACTTGTTTGGAGTCCTCCTCTGGAGATCATGGTTATCAAACAATTGTAGGAGTCCAAATGGACAGTTTTGCAATTTTTCAAACTGTAGTCAATTCTTTGATTAAGAATGTTAAAAGCATTACATAAAATCGAAAGAATATGTCAAACAATGTTAAAAAAATATTTATTTAAAAAACCAACATGTATACAAGGGCATGTTCAAAAACATTACTTTGATCACATTAAAAAATGTAGATATACGAGTATTTACATGCAAGCCTTATTTGTGATATATACATGTTAAAGACACCCATTTGATACATATTTTTTTATTCGTTCCAGGGTCTCCTGCGTTTTCTAATTACTGAATTGTCAGGAGTGCAAAGCCCTGTCTGACACATATCATTATCGAATTTATCTGAGTTCGCTTCTGAACCAATTCCTAGTTTATGCAATCAATTGCAATTATTTTTTCCAGGCTATCAGAAAATCCTTCAATTTTCATTTTATCATCATCCAAAGTTGTTGGTTTTATAAGTATGCTTTTAAGTAAAAGCGCTTTCTAGTTTTCCAGGATTTCAACTTTTTTGGTGTAACAAAAACAACAAATTTGATGGAATTGTTTGTTTTTAAGGAAAACTCGTAATATAAATAATTCAGTTTTTTCGGTCACCATATCTCTCTATGGAGGCCACATTGAATAATTATTTATATCTCTAGAGTTAATTCAACTCGTGTTTCTGCTTTCCGTAGTATACAACCCTTAATAATTAATTATTTCAATGAGCTCAAAATAATCCTTGAAAATTAATTCCAAACTTCAACATGTCTACAGTAACTAGGGATTTTAACATAATACGTACCCTACCAAATACGACGCTCGAGTTTATAAACTTCCGAGTTTGACTTACATACTGATCTTTACAATTAAGGTCTTTAACTGTTTACATGACACCAGGATATATCAATGGTTCTTCAATGTAATGTCATAGTAATTAATAATCCTTTGGACGACTGAAATACCTTTTCAAGAGCAGTCTCCCCATTTTTCTCAAACTGAAGGTATTTAACCAAGGTATCTAACCAGTACTTCTAAGAGATGCTTCCGAAACATGGATTCTTTCTGTACAAATGAGACAAACGCTCCAAACAACACAACGTAGCTTGGAGAGGTGCATGCTAGGTTATAACAGGAGAGACCGCATCTGCACTTAGTGGATACGCGCCCAAACAAAAGTTGACAATATTATAGACGTCGTAAAAATACTAAAATGGAAGTAGGCTGGTTACATTGCCCAAACAACGGATCATAGTTGTACGTATGGAGTAATCCAGTTATACCGAAAAGGCTGAATTAGGCTTTAAAGAAGACGTAAGGCATGATGAGTGTTCGAAATACGTAAAAAAGCATTGATTACGTGGCAGCAATACAGATTTCTTGGAAACAATTTGGAGAAGCCTGTATCTTGTTGTAGATGGATGTAAAATGATGATTTAATTTAATAATCATCTTTGACTCTGCTGAAATCATTCAGCGTGGACAATTATTGTTATCGGCCACATCATGGTATAATTTCCGTTTCACCTGGGACTCGCAGATCAATTTTTTTGGACTCTTAAGTATACACACGGACTCTCAATTCTAAAGCTCACAAAATTTACTGGAGAGCCATGAAACAAAAACAAATCACTGATTAATTTATTTTTGTTATTAGATAATTTTTTACGGAGTTACGTGTATAACATACCCTTCTCAGACGGCTTAGCTTAAAACTTAACAAAGCGCTTTGGTTGATAAATAAATTCTCAGTGCAAGAACAAAATTCGATAAAACTAAACAACACTGAAATTATCCTCAATAATCAACTTTGGAGGTGTACTAACAATATCGCAATAATCAACTTTGGAGGTATACTGGCAATATCGCAATAATCAACTTTGGAGATATACTGGCAATATCGCAATAATCAACTTTTGAGGTATACTGGCAGTATCGCAATAATCAACTTTGGAGGTATACTGGCAATATCGCAATAATCAACTTTGGAGGTATACTGGCAATATCGCAATAATCAACTTTGGAGGTATACTGGTAATATCGCAATAATCAACTTTGGAGGTATACTGGTAATATCGCAATAATCAACTTTGGAGGTATACTGGTAATATCGCAATAATCAACTTTGGAGGTATACTGGCAATATCGCAATAATCAACTTTGGAGGTATACTGGCAATATCGCAACAAATGTCCTCATATGCGTAGGAATGTTAAGAGAAAATGTTTTTCTTACTTAATATTGTCATCTTGTGAAATGATAAAATTACCTTAATTCTATAGGAATCGTATCTTGAATAATTTCATTGGCCCCTGGAATTAATTTAATCAATGTACACTAAACGACAATTTTGCAATCCTATGCGTTCGTCTCGAAAAATTATAAAGCCTCGATTTATAATTGCGCCTGGATTCCAATTTCCGGTGGATATAGACAAAGTACGTCGTTTTGTTCTAATTGTGTTCATAACATAATCTCAAAATACGCTAAATGATTTCACATATTTCTTAACTGTCCGTGTTGTTGGACTCTGGAATCACCTACCAGTTGGTATAATACTTACCCCTTACTTTTTGCTTTTAAAAAAATACTTATAAACGTTGTATCTCTCATGAAAAATGCAGTTTTTCTAAATTTGTGCCATAAAAACTCAAACGGCACCTGAGTGAATTTTCACAATACATATGATAAATATTGGGGGGGGAAATCAACAAATAATGAACTCGTAAAATTTCAAAAGAGGATCTAATGTTTTGTGCGAGTACATTTTTAACCTAAAGCTAAACTGAAAGTTTATTAATTATTAAAAAAATAATCACTCTGGCAATCATTACTCGGACGCTAAAAATAAAATGTTATTTATTATTGAAAATTCACAAAGGGAAAGCACAATTATGGATTTTTTATACCATACCCAGAAATACTCGACCGTTGTGTTTGATTTTTATTTTGACTTTTTCAATGTTTTTTTTTCTCTTTGTATGTAATTTAAAACTCTGTTACCTCTCTCAATCAATAGTTGATACCTTTTTATTTAGTTTTTTGTTTTATTTATGTTTTTACTTAAAAAAAATACAGAGCACTCTCCTGTATAACTAAGCACATGCCCTTCCTAAGAACAGTGGTTTTCATGAAACGAAACAAAATAGAGATGTTTATTTAGGGCAGTCATAAGTACAAAAAATCCCTCCACGTTCTATTTTATAAAAAAAACAGAATATTAAACTTCTTTCTGATGATTTGGAAAAGATTGCAGTAGTGCTCTAAGCCCACTAAGGATACTTTTATGCAGTGAAATGACGAATAAATTAAATATTTTATCACTGATGAAATAAATGCGTCAATTTTTATTAGATTTAATTATTGAATGTTTCGAAATTATTTGAGAGCCACTGGCCTCAGCTGGCTTTAACTAGCTCCTAGCGCCTTTCACTTGTTTCCCAAACTATAATTATACTTACGAGTAAGACAGAAACAGTTTGCATCAGACCAGGAAGTGAAGTCAGCGATTCTCAAGTTATTTGAAGAACAAGCATCTGATTGATTTACTACTAGACTCCAATAACAAAATTTAGGTGACTATTTGATAAGTGGTTTTAAGTGTTGATAATTTAAAGCTCTCTTGAACATACATATGGTCAAGTCCACATATTATCCTTCTTTCGAGAAACAACACACATGAAAATATTTCAGGGTGAGATTGAAATTAAACAAAAAATACAAACTCTGCTACTTACTCCCTTCGAATGACACAGGCATTTTTTCCGTCTTGTATTCGGCAGTATTAGAATATCTATGACTTCGGTTATATATATTATTTCAAATAAAAACCTCTTTCAGTCACCAGAAGTTTGTGTAACCTTAAGTTAAAACCAAGTTTAAGTAAAGTTAAAACCACGCTGAAATTAACTTTATATTTTTTTAACAATATTTGCATTACTGTTAATTTATTGTCATTTTTACAAATCATAGTCTTACATGACAGGAGGAGAGATGATATAAGGGTTGACTTTTTTTTTAATATTCATATCACTACTTAGTAAAAATAATTTTAATATTATACAATAGTTAATTAATTCAAGAGTGTGGGCTGAAAAGTGTTAAGTATCCTTGCGGCCGTACTCGCCCTCCTAATGGAGGGTGTGTATCTCAGCTGAGAAGCTGTTGTGAGATGAGTTCAGACTTTTAAGTAGTTTCTCTATTAATTATGTTTTTTTCCTGTATCGCTGAATATGTGTGTGATTGCGGGATATGTATTGTATTTTGCATGCTATTTTTTTCCGTCGGCGGCCTTTTATTTTATTTATTGTCGTTTAAAATTTTGCTTTTTTTTTAAATCTACATTTACAAAGATTTGGACTGCAAAACATCTGTTTTTCTTACGGCCGGACTCGACTTATATTAGTGGGAGTGTATCTCGATCGGAGAGATGTAAGATGAGATGACCTCCGTCCTCTGGTGGTAAGACACTTGTCTGCCGATCCGGAGGTTACGGGTTCAATCCCCGCTGGAACCCAGATTTTTTTAAATAGAATTCCAGTCTGGTTAACTCTAAGGGCCTATAAAAAACATATTTCTGGTTGGTTGGAAGAGATTGCCACATGGCAATAAACTCGCCAGGTTAAAAAAATGTATTGAAAAGAGCCTAGTTCTTTTAATAGCTTTTCTCTTAAATGTATTTACATCGCCATTATCTTGAGATATGTACGGAATTTAAGAATATGTTTATATATGTACATGCTATGCTGCTATCAATACACCTCAATTTATCATTTAATAAAATCATTAAAAAAAAAATCTGTTCCAACGAATAGCTCATAGCCTACAACTCCTGGACCGTAAGAAAGACGTCTTACCAACTTAGCTATGATTATCATTCAAGTCTCTTTTTAATCCCGCTAGTATTGAAAATGTGAGGCGTTCACATAATTAAAAAGAAAAAGTGCTTCTTTTTACTCAGTTATAAAAATTGATTCAATCAATCGAACAAACATCAAAAAAGTAAAAAAAAAAAACTAAAGTAATAATCATAATATAGATGGTAAAATTACAATTCAGATATTCAATTTCTATTAAACTTTTTCTACAAAGTTTATGTTGATAACATTTGTCTTGGTTCGTGACATTTTCAATAAACAATTGTTTTAAAATTTCAACGTGAAAACTTTTGCTTACTCAAGTTTGACTAAGGGAATATTAGCAAATTAACTAACCATTGAAAGCGCTCACTGTTCTTGTAAATAAGAAAAAAATAAAGCAGAAGAAAACTTTTGAATCTCGGTTAAAGTTTGATGGTTTCTGTTTATATTTGAAATGTTCTCCATTTACTGTGGATCTTGTGTCAGTTTTGTTGATGTTAACATAGTCTACATTTTATCGCGCTATGTTAGTCTAAGGAACAAAAGAATTTTTCAGTTGCATAGGCGGAAATATACAGCACGGTTTTTGAAAATGGCAAAGTGTCAAAATGCCTTTGGGCGTAACTAGAACAATGTGCACGTGAGAGAGACGTATAGTCCTCGATATTCGCGGAGATTAGTCGATTTTTATAAAAGTGAAAGATAAATGTGTAATGCATTGTATTGGTTGAAACTTTGATTGTAAAAGATTACACTATTTTTTTTTCATTTGGATCAATAGACCACACAGCTTCCGACGAATCATTCTGCCTGAAGAGAGCCTCGAGAAATGAGGTAGAGACACACGTGATTAATGTAATTAGTGGAATAACAAAGTAATTTGCTATTGAATATTCTAATTTGGAGTGCAACAAAATCATAGATAAAATGTTTGACACATTTAAATAAAACATTTTGACAATTTAAGACAAATGCATTAAAAACACAACACCATATAAATTTTGAATAAAACCCAAATAAGAGAACTCAATTTTGGAATAAATTCTTAAAGGAATGAATTAACACATGTTTTTGTTGTTTTTTTTTTGTTAGAAAAAAATAATTTCTGTTATATAGTACTGCACTTTTGTTTTTACAGTACAACCTCATTTATTTATTTCCTTTAACCCTTCCTGTCCTGTGATGTGTAACTAATACACCTTGATTCTAAAAACTTTAATATCTCTATTAATATAATAAATACTGGGTTCAGATTTAAGGTATTCCTTCGTAATACATTTATGCATTGAATGATAAAAATAATATTAATAATAATCAGCACTTATCGGGCACATCAGAGATATTTTGTGAAAATCGGGAATAAATTCACCAATACAATCAAACGTGTGCGTGTGTGACGTAGGTATATTCATTCTAAAAAAACCGCTATGGGTGAAGAAGCGACGCTATTCACGTCTCACTCTCACTCTACTTCGGTATATGGGAACGCAAGAAATATAATCTTAGTTCGCTCGCTTCTCTCTTTTAAGTAGCCAACCGCCTTTCGTTCGAGGTGGTCGTTTTGTGAACGTCGGCCGATGTTTTTTTCTCAGCAATTAAATTTTAATTATTATCACCTTTGACTTCAAATTAAATTAACTAAACGATTTGCTACGAATATTCTTATTTTTTTCGATTTTAAATCGCTCATTTTTACTTGTGTATTGAATACACAACACGGGAACGCGCGGATTTTTTTTGTTTAAAGGGAAATATTTATCAACCAGCGAGATGTTTAGTAGGGCTTAATAAAATCCGGAGACAAATTATTTTTAATAAATCTGGATATTAAGGGGAATTCAACCCGCAACCCCTGGGTTGGAACCTACTATGCCATGGATATCGTTATTCATGAAATTTACCTCACAAGAAATCATATTATCTTTCGATTCAAATATTTTGATTCGTAACTGCTATAAATGAAAAATAAAGCTGTGAAATAAACAATACTTCTAATAGACTTCTAATACGGTCGTAGGCTTTTGCGGTTAATATTATAAATAATACATTAAAGTTCACTCCAATTTTGGTATTTCGAATTGTCGACATTTTGAAAACCTTGCAGCTCACATATTCAGAGCTTCGTGGTTATTAATATTTGTTTCAACGGAAATAATTCAATAAATAAAATTTGCATTTACGTGTTATCTTATTATACTATGCAGATTTAATGTAGAAATTTTCGTTTATATTGACGTTATGATGTTTATAGATCTCGATTATCTATTACTCTAGTGCTCACGTAACGGTTGAGACTCCGGTATAGACAAAGTGGCATTCGGTATTCGTCCTCATCTTTCGCCCCCCAGAGTGTATCGATATCAGTCACCTTCAGCGTTTCATACTCAATTATAGCAACCCCACGCCCCCTGTTATCTTCACATACACCCCAAAACCACGCATCGCTCCCCCCCACCTAAAATTTTGACCTCATAATAAACAATCTAAGATCAGCCATCACCGAATCCATGAATTACCTCAACGTTATCCAAGAAAATGGATCGCATTCACCCGAACACCAAATTTAGCCACCCTGGCGTCCAAATCTTTTCTCCGCACCCCCCAACTGTAACATCTCCGCCACTCTAAACGCCCCCCAACTGCAAATGACCCCATCACACTGAATGCCCCTCTCCCCGTACTCAACACCGACCCCTCCACGGGCAGATGACAGCCTTTCTCGATAGGCAATCGCGTATCTCCCATATTTATTATATATATATATATATATATATATATATATATATATATATAATATATATATATATATATATATATATATATATATATATATATATATATATAT
>CATKWJ010001141.1:0-32122 GCA_949825065.1 Odontocerum albicorne
TGAGCGTTTTTTAATGTTTTCAGATGGTTTTTTAATGTTTTCAGCAAATAAATCTCAATTATTATAATTTTTAACTTCAATTATAATTAATTAAGGGGATTATCTATGAGTGTTCTTATTTTTCCGATTTAAAATCGCAAATTTTTGATCGCGTACTCACTACCCAACGCCGGAGCCCACGTTTCAATTTTAGCACCGTAAGGGAAGGGTTAACAACTCTTTATAAATTTTAATTTTATTAGTCATATTGTTAAAGAGTAACAAAATAAATTACAGCGCAATTTTGAGTGGAAGGTGTGATAGAGGAAGACCAAGGAAAGTATGGTTGGATCAAGTGAATGATATTTTTAAATGAGAAAATATAATAAGTTCGATAAATTGTAGATGTTGTATGAGAAGGTGTAGAGAAAGCGAAAGACGTGTGTCGCATTAGAAGTGTCTGTGCGCTCTGACCTTTCTGCCTACTCTAACAGATAAATGAAGTGGTGGCATATATGTAATGCAATTTTACGACAAAAAAATAATAAAATTGTATCATTCATTCGCATCACATTCATCCCTATACTCAAGAAAATGTAGCATGGTCCCTGTGACGTTTGAAATGTCATGTCTCAAAGGGATGGGGTAAAATCGTTTTTTTTACAAATCGAATCGTTTTTTCATAAATCGAAAAATTGTTTTTATCTAAACTGTCGTTTTAATACCTAATTTTCATTATACTGACTTTCTAATGTATTATATGATTTGTATCTATCTTTAAATAGGCCAAGATCCACTATGAATTAATACTAATTACGAACATTTAATTTTATGTATAAAAAAATCCTAAATCCAATTATCATATACCCCATCCCTAGCCAATGCAGACTAACGTAGTGACTATTGACGAACGTCGCCAAATATTATTTGATTGTAACAAACTGGCATATTTTTGCTAATTTGTAATAGGATGTATTATTTTGTCATTATTGTTAGTTTAATGTAATGTATTTACCTAAATAACTTGCTATTTATTAGAATCGAGACTTTTATTAAAGTTGATAAAATAATAAAAATTACCGAACATCGTTACAAGGTTGTATTGAGGCAAATGTGTGAAACGTTACAGGGACCATGCTATGTTTCCTTTAGTATAGTCACTTCATTCCGTATTCTGTCATACATTGTGACCCCATGTATTCTTCTCAGTGCACGCGTTTCAGTCTTCTTCCCATATGTCAAAATTGGTACTTAAATACTGTTGTAAATATATCTTAACAAATTTCATACTCTGCGTTTCGAGTATAATATATATTTTAGTGCCACATTGACTTTGTCTCTTATCGCTGTCCGCCGTTCGATATCTCGAATAAACTATATGTAAACATGGTTTTAGGCAATTATTGTGAAATTCACGCAACGCATCGCTGCACAACGGACCTTTTTAATATGCGTAACATTGTCATAAGTTATTTTCCGTCCCTGAAACCACATTCAAGTTCCTGCCTCAACAATACAGCGACCACATTATCTATATTTTAGTCAATTTTTTTCATTCACAAAAACCATGTTAATATAAAATATACATTATCAGACAGTGTCAAAATCTGTGGAGATAATACTCGTACATCACAACTGTAGAAAGCAGTAATACGTCAAGTTATCTGCATCTACATATGTACGCACAGTAGAAAGCTGTAATACGTCAAGTTACCTGCATCTAGATATGTACGCACAGTAGAAAGCTGTAATACGTCAAGTTACCTGCATCTACATATGTACGCACAGTAGAAAGCTGTAATACGTCAAGTTACCTGCATCTACGAGTACATATGTACGCACAGTAGAAAGCTGTAATATGTCAAGTTACCTGCATTTACATATGTACGCACAGTAGAAAGCTGTAATACGTCAAGTTACCTGCATCTACATATATACGCACAGTAGATAGCTGTAATACGTCAAGTTACCTGCATCTACATATGTACGCACAGTAGATAGCTGTAATACGTCAAGTTACCTGCATCTACATTTGTACGCACAGTAGAAAGCCGTAATACGTCAAGTTACCTGCATCTAGATATGTACGCACAGTAGAAAGCTTTAATATGCCAAGTTACCTGCATCTACATATATACGCACAGTAGAAAGCCGTAATACGTCAAGTTACCTGCATCTACATATATATGCACAGTAGAAAGCCGTAATACGCCAAGTTCCCTGCATCTACATATGAACTTCATTACTGCTTTTTACTGTGCATACTTATCATATATAGATGTATTTTAATACAAATTATAGTATTAAATTCAGTTGTTGTCAACTCACCTGATGATGTCATCGTCACCGCCATTGCTGGACCACGTAGTCGAGGATCCTCTCACCATTCATGTCGTCAATTCAGTTGGAAAGCGATGCTGTGCCGTTGAGTTTTTTTTTGCTTGTTTTTTTCCTTTAAGTGAGTGAGCCTTTGCATATCAACAAACTCACCGGCCACACCGCTGTACCGGATCCGATGGCACACCGAAATGAGACGATCGGAGTACACCAGCAAACTCACCGGCCACACCGCTGTACCGGATCCGATGGCACACCGAAATGAGACGATCGGAGTACACCAGCAAACTCACCGGCCACACCGCTGTACCGGATCCGATGGCACACCGAAATGAGACGATCGGAGTACACCAGCAAACTCACCGGTCACACCATTGTACCGGATCCGATGGCACACCGAAGGGAGACAATCGGAGCACATCGGAATGTTTTCTTTTTTTTTTTTTTAAAAGAATATATATGTATACTTATACCCTCGAATACAAGGCTGGATAAAATGCCTGCGCCATTTGAAGGGAGTAGCACAGTGCTGGGTTCGAACCGGTGGGCTTCTGCACGGAAGTCCAGTGCGTTACCGCGCGACCATCAACCTGATGATAACACAGTATGTGTTGAAATGCATTGTGACATATAAAAAATCATTTTATTTGTGTACTCGTATTAAATATAAAATATTTACACGAACAAAATCTTTTAAGATGATGATAGTCCATAATAGTATTGTAGTATCAACTTTGATCTTTGGGAGTGAAACGTGGGCATGGAAAAATATTGAAAAAAGCAGAAAAAATCGTGTAGAAACGCGTGCACTTAGAAAAATACATGGAAGGACAATGTATAACAGAATACGGAATCAAATGATTAGGGATGAACGTGAACTTGACGCTAATGTGTTGAATAAGGTGAAGAAGAGCATTCTGAGATGGTTTGTACATGTAGAACGAATGGATGAAGAAAGAATAACAAAACAAACAGAAGGCTGGTGTTACTCATGATGGGATGGATTCATATTCGATAGCAAAAACTGTCCCAACATGTTGGCAAATCACTGTCACTTTTTAAATACAGTAAAATCCGGTTAATTGGGACATCGGTTATTCGAGACAGACTTTTATTTGGGGCCAATATTGAAGAGTTGTACTTGAGAAAATGTAGCATGGTCCCTGTGACAGTTCACAAATTTGCCACAATACAACCTTGTAACGACGTTTAGTAATTTTAATTATTTTATCAACTTCAATATAAGCCTCGATTCTAATAAATAGCAAGTTATTTATGTTATAGTTCGGAAATTCTAGGATAAGTCCTGTGACAGCTCACAAATTTGCCCCAATACAACCTTATGTAATGTATTTACCTAAATAACTTGCTATTTATTAGAATTGAGGCTTATATTAAAGTTAATAACATAATTAAAATTACTGAACATATTGTAGTTACAAGGTTGTATTGGGGAAAATTGTGAGCTGTCACAGGACTCATCCTAGAATTTCCGAACTATAGGTATATACACTACATAAAACTAACAATAATGACAAATTAATACATCTTGTTACAAATTAGCGAAAATGTGGCAGTTTGTTAAAATCAAATAATATTTGGTGACGTTTGTCAAAAGTCACTACGTTAGACAATGCAGACATTGCCAGACCAGACCATCCCTAGCCAATGTCTGCATTGGCTAGGGATGGGGTATACGATAATTGGATTTTCCATTTTTTTATACCTAAAATTAAATGTTCGTAATAAGTATTAATTCATAGTGAATCTTGGCCTATTTAAAGATAGATACAAATCAAACAATACATTAGAAAGTCAGTATAATGAAAAGTAGGAATTAAAACGTCAGTTTAGAGAAAAACCACTTTTCGATTTATAAAAAAACGATTTTACCCCATCCCTTTGAGACATGACATTTCAAATGTCGCAAAGACTTTCTCAAGTATAATCGAGAATTTATTGAACGTATCTATTGAACTTATTTGAGATATACCGCCGTTTTTTTAATCTATTTTTAATTTGTACATTACGTACGTAAATTAATTTAAATTCAACATGCATTTAAGTTGTTCACTGAATGTAATTTTGTTTCTATTAAACATTTTTTATAAACTTAATGTAGTTTTAGTTTTATGAATAAAATTTTGCTATAAAATGATCTGGTCTCGATGTGTCCCGATTAAGCGGAATCTGCTATATAGTATTTGTTTACAATAACGCGATAATAAGGTTGTTGAAAATTAACCAATTAGCAATTATAGGAAATATGAAATATTACAAATTAATACATGTTCCGTAAGAAGATAACATATTCAGAAAATAACCTAAAAATGGATCCTTGAGTTTGATGCGTTTGTCGATTTGATAGTTAACCCAATAGCTTTAAAATTTTCTGACCATTAAAAATCACAATAAAATACTTAATGTAATAACATAACTTTTGTCATGATATATTCTCCCTTTTGATAGTTTTTAAATTTAATTTTGATTGATACGTGTTTATGAAAAACGTACACGTATACAGTAGACTCGACTATCGTAGGCGCCCGTTACACGGTCAATCTGGATCGCAATCCGTGATCGCCGATCAATGATCGCGGTCAAGATTGACCGTGTAATGAGCGGATTGATGGATTGATCAATCGGATCGCAATCCGTGATCGCCGATTTGGACCGCGGATTGCGATCCAGATTGACCGTCTAACGGGCGCCTTAGATTGCATTGACCGTGTTACAGATTAACAGGGACAGTAAAACATTTAAATTTGTTCATAATATTTCGAAATGTTATTTAAAATGCGTTTTTTTTTATTCGACTACACAATGCTACTTGTGTCAAAAACTTAAACTGGCGAAATTAGTAGCAGTCCCAGAAAATTTACCTGGTGGAATTGCGAACGAGGTATCGACCAGAAAAAATATTCAGTGTTTACTTTTGATGCAAGCGGGCGGGCGCATCATGTCAAACGATGAATTCAATTTGATCGCGGTTGATTTATAATGGATTATTTTTCTTCTTTAAACTCGTATTTTTTATCCTCAATTAACACAAAGCCGTTTCTACAGGGTCTTTCATATTGAGCAGTTTTTTTAAATTCAATTTTTCCAACTCTTAAATAAAACACACAGTTTGCTTTGATTTCAAAAAACTTTTCATTGGTCATTAAAGTATAATGTATGACATTTAAACACAAAAAACAATATCCGCCAAACGTTCACGTTTTGCAGCTCCACAGATGTCCACTCTTTTGTCAAAATTTTCGATGAAATTTTGGCATAATTGCGGTTCTAACACCAATAACGCGAATAATTTCGTCCTTCAGCTCAGGAATCGATCGGGGGCCATTTTTATAGATCATATTTTTCACTTAACCCCAGAGAAAATAGTCCAACGGTGTCAGATCACATGATCTTGGTGGCCAATTAACACTACCGTTTCCGGAGATTACAATATGTATATAAAATAATTCAACAATTTGAACGCGTTGTTGTATTGTATACGACTCTATTTTTATAAGTGTCATACATTACACTTCTCAAATGTCACAAGACCCAGGCAAGTTCACGATGCCATCTGTGTTTTATCCAAAAAAATAAAACCCGCTCAATTTGAAAGACCCTTTATCTTCCAGCCCGGAGGTTACGAGTTCGATTACCATTGAAACGTAATTGGTTTTTGAAAGGTTTTAAGTCTAGTTTTCACTTTAGGTTTCTTAAACGCATTTCAAGTTGGTTGGAAGAGATTGTCATTAGGCAATAAACATGACAGGTTGAACTGTATGCATGAAAGTGTAATACAATATGACCAAACCATCTCAAGGTACCTTTTTTAATTTTTATTATAACATCCGGCTTTACTTATAACATCCGGCTTTACTTATAACATCCGGCTTTACTTATAACATCTGGCTTTACTTATAACATCCGGCTTTACTTATAACATCCGGATTTACTTATAACATCCGGCTTTACTTATAACATCCGGCTTTACTTATAACATCCGGCTTTACTTATAACATCCGGCTTTACTTATAACATCCGGCTTTACTTATAACATCTGGATTTACTTATAACTCTGGCTTTACTTATAACATCCGGATTTACTAATAACATCCGGCTTTACTTATAACATCCGGCTTTACTTATAACATCCGGCTTTACTTATAACATCTGGATTTACTTATAACATCTAGCTTTACTTATAATATCCGGCTTTACTTATTACATCCGGATTTACTTATAGCATCCGGATTTACTTATAACATACGGCTTTACTTATAACACCCGGCTTTACTAATAACATCCGGCTTTACTTATAACATCCGGCTTTACTTATAACATCTGGATTTACTTATAACTCTGGCTTTACTTATAACATCCGGCTTTACTTATAACATCCGGCTTTACTTATAACATCCGGATTTACTTATACCATCCGGATTTACGTATAACATGCGATTCTATGTAATGTGCGCACTTCTTATTCTGCTCTTATCCTGTATTGTTATGATACTGAGTAAGATGAAGAAGAGCACTCTGAGATGGTTTGGGCATATAGAACGAATTAATAAAAATTCTAATGCAAATATACAGTGCGAATGTGATTAAAACGCGTGGAAGAGAAAGACTTTGATGTATGAGAGGGACACGTGGAAGTGGACCATTACTAAGAGGAGCTAAATAAATGCTGCAGAGATGCTTGCATTGATATGAATATATGGAGTGACAATGTATGACAGGATACGGAATGAAGTGATTAGGGATGAATGTGAACTTAAGGCTCATGTGTTAGGTAAGTATGTGCAGAAAAGCAATCTGAGATGGTTTAAATAAATAAATAAATATAGGTTTATTGATAGCAACATAGTATGTACATAATATATTTAAATACACTTCAAGAACACATAAATTGCAGAGAATACATTAAAAATAGAAGCTATCAAAAGGTCTGGGCTACACCCCACCAATATAGGGCGATCCCAGCCACGGGGACACCAGATTAGTTTGACACCAGGTTGGGTATATATGTTATGTTAGAATGAATGAATGATGAATAACTAACAAAATAGATATACAGTGCAGATGTAAGTGGAAAGCGTATAAAAAGGAAGACCAAAAAAAGTGTGGTTGGATCAAACAAATAATATTCTGAAAGAAAGAAATGTAAAAAGTCTAAGTTATCGTAGAAGTTGCATGAGAATTTGAATGGATGTGGAAGAGGCGAAATGTATGTTTCGAGATAGGAAAGTCCTCTGTGGCCTGGTGGTAAGACACTTGTCTACCGATCCGGAGGTTGCGGGTTCAATCCCCGCTGGAACCCAGATTTTTTAAATAAGATTCCAGTCTGGTTTTCCCTTACTGGAATCTTATTTAAAACATATTTCTGGTTGGTTGGAAGATATTGCTACATGGCAATAATCTCGCCAGTTAAAAAAAAAAAAAGTCTGGATATCTATCGTATCTGCCTACTCCGACAGAGAAAATACGTGATGGTATGTATGTATACATGAATTAAGCTAAACATAAATATAAAGATGTTGATCGATGTCATGCGCCGGTGCTGATGTGAATGGGTTAATTAGTTTACAATGTGTTAAATAATACACAAAACGCAATAATTTAACCTTAAAATACATCAACACGCCTTTACCGCGTTCTGCACTATAAAAACACCGAACCACCTTAACATATCATCATTCATAGTTAAAGAGTGGTGTTTGGAATACAACAAAAAATAAATTCAGTTCACACAAGTCATTAAAAATGTTTCTTATTAAGGTAAGACTTTTATTAAAGGATTTTTTTTATTAAATTATCATTTAATCTATATAATACACGTAGATTAGATCGAATCTTATTTTTTCAAAGTTTAATAATTTTCAAAGTTTGAGTGGATTGCCTCTATAAAAATTGCCTTTATTAAATTAGTTTTATTATATTGACTCGTATAATTTCATAACGTCTTTAATTTAGTGGCACAAGTCGTTCTTGTTTGGGTGGATTGCCTCTATAAAAATTGCCTTTATTAAATTAGTTTTATTATATTGACTCGTATAATTTCATAACGTCTTTAATTTAGTGGCACAAATCATCCTAATTTGGGTGGATTGCCTACATAAAAATTACCTATATTAAATTTGTTTTATTATATTGACTCGTATAATTTCATAATGACTTTAATTTGGTGACACAAATCATCCTAGTTTGGGTGGATTGCCTCTATAAAAATTGCCTTTATTAATTTAGTTTTATTATATTGACTCATATAATTTCATAATGACTTTAATTTGGTGGCACAAACCATCCTAGTTTGGGTGGATTGCCTCTATAAAAATTGCCTATATTAAAATGGTTATAATATATTGACTCATATAATTTCAAAGTGGCTTTAATTTGGTGGCACAAGTCATCCTAGTTTGGGTGGATTGCCTCTATAAAAATTGCCTATATTAAATTGGTTTTATTATATTGACTCATATAATTTCATAATGACTTTAATTTGGTGGCACAAATCCTCATTGCCTAGATTAAATTAGTTTTATTAGATTGACTCGTATAATTTCATAATATCTTTAATTTGGTGACACAAATCATCCTAGTAGGGGTGGAGTGCCTATATGAAATTAGTTTTATTATATTGTCTCATATAATTTCATAATGTCTTAATTTGGTGGCACAAATCATCCTAGTTTGGGTTGATTGCCTCTATAAAATTGCCTATATTAAATTGGTTTTATTATATTGACTCATATAATTTCATAATGACTTTAATTTGGTGGCACAAATCATCCTACTTTGGGTAGATTACCTCTATAAAAATTGCCTATATTATATTGACTCATATAATTTCATAATGACTTTAATTTGGTGGCACAAATCATCATAGTTTGAGTGGATTGCCTGTATAAAAATTGCCTATATTAAATTGGTTTCATTATATTGACTCATATAATTTCACATTTTCTTTAATTTGGTAGCACAAATCATCATAGTTTGGTTGGATTGGCTATATCAAAATTGCCTATATTAAATTTGTTATATTATATTGACTCATATAATTTCATAACGTCTTTAATTTGGTGGCACAAATCATCTTAGTTTGGGTGGATTGCCTATTACACACACACTCGTAGATAAGTCATCTATACTTCAACTCTTTTAAGAATAATATTTTTCTACACTTCTGAAAGTGGATAAAAGTGTGCTAGACACGATCTAAAAATTACGCGCAGAGAAACATACTTATTGTTATTGTATAATATTATATGTTAACAATATGCCTTCGACGAGTTCTCCAATTATTTAGGCACATTACTCGTGGCCAATGAGACAGTTTGGAGAGATTTTAGATAACTGGAGGCGTGGAAGGACGGTGCAAAAGAGGAAGTATTCCAATGCGTTGGACTGGCCAAGTGAGAGACGCAACTGAAGTACCCCTGAACCACGGGGTGGTAATTTAATGTGGACCCCCAATTTTTATCGATCTGAGTTTGTTGCCTATCAGTTGTCGGGTCCCGTAAACTAAGCTTTTGCCTGTATCTTACTGAGGACATATAACATGAAAAAAAGTATTTATATTATTTCCGATTTTTAATTATACCCCGTTGCATACTTTCGTGAACTCGATAAACAGTGACACTCAATTACATATGTGTATATCACACGAATCAAACCCCTCATACTTCATCATTCCTTCATCAACAGACCAAAAAGTCCTTCCTTATAAGTTTTACAGCACATTATGCTTAAAATAACTCAATAGCACTATAGTTCGGAAATTCTAGCATGAGTCCTGTAACAGCTCACAAATTTGCCCCAATACAGCCTTGTAACGACGTTCAGTAATTTTAATTATTTTATCAACTTTAATATAAGCCTCAATTCTAATAAATAGCAAGTTATTTAGGTAAATACATTACATAAGGCTGTATTGGGGCAAATTTGTGAGCTGTCACAGGACTCATCCTAGATTTTTCGAACTCTAGTTTACATTCAAAAACATATATTTCAAGTACGAATTGAGCGGTTATAGACAAAACCATTAAAAAGTCGGTAATTTTCTTACATTTCAGCGTAAAATGTGATAAAACACACATTTTTGCGGAAAATTCAGTTTATTGCTAACTTTTTACACTTTGGCTGTTTGTTTGCTACGTTATACTATTGAAATATTGATTTGGGACGGCAAATGCATCTCTTCTGGATAAAATCATGGATAAAGTGCAGTTTTACAACCCATTATGGTTATAATTACTCAAGAGCACTATTTTACATTAAATCTTGTCAAACTTGATAAACAGTGCAACTCAATTACATATGTATATATCACGCGAATCAAACCCCACACACTTCATCACTCCAGACAGATCAAAAAGTTCACCCCACAATGTGCCGTATATAATCACCAAAAATATACCACCATCAAGAGTTCACACAGAAGTATGATTGACTTAGTACTCAGGTTTTAAAATAGTTTACTTTCTTTCAGGCTTCCATCTATTTGGCAGCATTGATAGCCATTTGTAATGGCCACGTGGCAGTTTCTCACAGCAATTTAATCAAAGGTTCTACCCATGGCGGCTTATATGGTGGTTATTCCGGCTTAAACGGTTTGGACACTTGGAATTACGGTCATGGAGGCCACAAATCCCTCTCTTATTCCCCATTCGGCTACTCCGGCCACGGTTACAACGATATTGGATACACTGGACACGGTTATAGTGGATTAAACCATGGATATAGTGGATTAAATCATGGATATAGCGGATTAGACTATTCCGGATACGGTTACAATGGTTTAGGTCACGATTATAGTGGATTGGATTATTCCGGACATGGTTATAATGGATTGGGATATTCCGGAGATGGTTATAATGGATTGGGATATTCCGGACTTGGTTATAATGGATTGGGATATTCCGGACATGGTTATAACGGATTGGATTATTCCGGACATGGTTATAACGGATTGGGATATTCCGGACATGGTTATAACGGATTGGGATACGGGTATTCTAAATCGGGATATGGAGGATTAGACTATTCTAATTTGGCACACAGAAGTAATGGATTTTCTTTATCCCAAACTCATGGATACTCCAAACAGAGACACGGAGGACTTGGATACTCCAAATTGGGCTCAGGATATTCTGGATTGGGATATTCTGGATCGGGATATTCTGGATCGGGATATTCTGGATTAGGGTACTCCAAACTCGGGTATGGCGGATATGGATCAGGAAATTCCGGACACGGATATGCTCTTGGCTACGCTGGAGGACACGGTGTTTATGAAAAAGAACACAATGTAAGTATTAAAAGAAATGTTTGTTTTAATTAGTGTGCTAGAACTAAGTTATAAGAGTAATAGGAAGTGTATAAATGCGTGCCTAACAAATAATGTTTGATAGAGTAAGGGATGAAGAGATTAGATCGTGTTTAATCCAATGTAGGGATTAGATAATCTTTAATCCAGTGTAGGGATTAGAGTGTTTCAATTGATATAAATTTTTGAAACATTCTGCATAGAAGTTTTTAAGCAGCCTTTAGACATATTTAGCACACGAGTCTACACAAATAATGAACAACCAGGGTGCCATTACACACGACATAATTTCATGTAAATCTATTAAAATCAATAAATTGGATTATGTGCAAAATTTCCTTTTCAAAAATATATTATTATGTGGCTTAGTTGCTAAACGTCAATCTTAAGAACTGAAGGTTACAAGTTTAATTCCTGTTCCAATCGGAACCCAGATATTTTAAAAAAGGATCCAAGTCTCATTTTCACTTCCTGCTACTTCTTAAACATTGTTTTTTTTATTAAAATATATAGAAATTTAACATAACTGAGATATTGGTACATAATAATGGCAATAAAGCCTTCAGGTTGCACTGTATATAACGAAAGAATAATATAATCTCCTAGCGGTGAGTCGCATGACAGTTGAGATTTATTCAAACCGCAATCAAGTTTAATTGCATTTGCTTAAGAGGCTTGATACAACGCCGCTGAAACAAACACTTCCTTGAAAATATCGGGAGAAAATATGCCTTTTGTTTTATTTATTTTCGGGTATTTGAGTTTGAAACCGGCTGATAGAATGATTAAGCAATGAAAAACTTACAATATAAACACTTTTGATTGCAGACCCATCCTCAGTACGCATTCAACTATGCCGTGAAGGATACGCACACGGGAGATATCAAGTCCCAGAAGGAAGTCAGAGATGGAAACGTAGTTAAAGGTCAGCCATATCTCTTTTTTGTTGTTATTATATTAGCACTTTGTATCCCGGTCCCGTGTTTTAACGTGATCAACTAGATATCGAAAGAGTCTATCGTTGATCTTTATTGTCCAAGTTTATGAGGAATACAGGAGTATTGAGAAAACCAGGGATTAATCAAGGCTCCAATATCTGTACTCCTTATTACGCAGTTCACTAAAACGCCCGTGTTTTAACGTGATCAACTAGATTTACATTGAGTTCCGGTCCCGTGTTTTAACGTGATCAACTAGATTTGCATTGAGTTCCGGTCCCGGACTACGTCCCCCAGGCCGTGCCTCTGCATCAGGTTATCTTTTTGCACCACCCATGAATTCTTTGGTCTTTCTCTGGTTGTTATTCGAGGAAGATCCATGGAGATTGCCTGGTTAACAATGTGATCGGGTGCTCTGCGTCCAACGTGCCCATACCATCTCAATTGCCTCTCCTCCGTCTTGCTGTTGATGTCTGTAACACCTAGGCTTCCACGAATGCGTGAGCTTTTTATTTTGTCTCTTAGGGACACACCAGCTGACCATCTTAGCACGCGCATTTCAGCATTTTCTAGTTGCCTATGCTATCCCTATTGACTTTGTTTCCTATCGCTACACGCCGTTCAAAACATCTTGCAACATTGTATCTTCCTCAATTCTAATTTAATTAACTTTGAATCAGTGTTTTTCCACGACCGCGTTTGATTAATTCTTTATACAATCAAGTAATTATACAAAGTATTCGTGAAATTAAATAAAATAAGCTATAAGATTGCCCTGTGATTCATATTACAGGCCCAAGGTATGTTAACCCTTCCTTCCCTGTGATGTGTAACTAGTACACATTGCTTCTAAAAACTTTAATATCTCTATAAATATAATAAATACCGGGTTCAGATTTTAGGTATTCCTCCGTAATACATTTACGCATTGAATGAAAAAATAATATTAATAATAATTAGCACTTATCGGCCACATCAGAGATATTTTGTGAAAATTGGGAATACATTCACCAATACAATCAAAAATGTGCTAGTGTGTGACGTAGGTATATTCATTCTAAAAATCCGTATGGGTGAGGAAGCGAAACTATTCACGTCTCACTCTCACTCTACTTCGGTATATAGGAACGCAAAAAATAAAATCTCAGTTCGCTCGCTTCTCTCGTTTAGTAGCCAGCTGGCTTTCGTTCGAAGTGGTCGTCTCGCCTGCTTTGTGAACGTCGGCCGATGTTTTTTTTCCATGTGTTCAGCAATTAAATTTCAATTATTATCACTTTTGACTTCAAATTTATCATAATTAATTTAAGCGATTCGCTATGAATATTGTTATTTTTTCGATTTAAAATGGCTCGTTTTTACATGTGTATTGAAATACACAGCACCGGAACGCAAGGATTATTTTAGCACAGTAAGGGAAAGGTTGAATAAACAATCTATTTCTTATGTTACAGGCCAATACTCCTTGGTGGAGCCCGACGGTTCAGTCCGTGTGGTAGATTACGCAGCTGATGGAAAGAACGGATTCAACGCCAATGTGAAGAAGATTGGACCATCAATTCACCCATCCCCTGCACACTACGGCAAATACCACCACTGATGCCATGCCAAGGACTGACTGACTGTTAATACCTAGATTTTGACTACGATGGCCAAATGATCACTAAATATTTGATAATTTATGTTATATTTAAATTTAAGTAATATTATTTTTTTGTAAATATAAGTTTTAAGTGCAATTGTATATTTTTATTACCTCAATAAAATCATCGACATAGTTCATAAAATACACGCATTTTTTTTATCTCAAAGATTTTCAAAGTGTGAATATTAGCGACCTATTTTCATATTATCGCTAATTTATTGTAATTTTTATATACATAATTATGTGTTCAAGAGTGTGGGCTGAAAAATATCCGGTGTCCTTGCAGCTGAACTCGCCCATCTAATTGTGGGAGTGGGTCTCAGCTGGGAGGGTGTTGTGGACATGAGTCCATACCTTTAAGTGGCTTCTCTATTGAATGTGTTGTCTTTTCATGTTGCCTTAGCACCTGTGTGTGATTGCGGGATATATTATATTGCCGTGATATTTTATGTATTGGTGAATCTATTATATATTTATATATGTAATAGGTTCAATATTAATATGTGCAATAGGTTCACCAATACGTACATAGTTCATAATATTAATATATTATATGTAATAGGTTCACCAATACATACGAGGCATATCCAGAAAGTAAGTGTACTGAATTTTTGTAGGTTACAATTTTTTTTATTTAAACAAAAAAATTACGTGGTTACCGTAGTACATATGTAAGCTATTTTTCGACATAGTCGCCATTCCTCTCAATGCAGGTGGTGAAGCGGGGTATCAACTTTTTGATGCCTTCCTCGAAGTAGTTTCCCGCCAACCCCTCCGTCCACTTCTCCACCTCCTCCTTTACCTCCTCGTCGGTTGAAAACCTTTTTCCACCCATGTGTAGCTTCAGGGAGGTAAAGAGATAATAATCTGAAGGTACTAAGTCAGGGGAATGCGCGGGATGGTTCAGGGCATCCCATTTAAACAAGGCGAGTAGTTCCTTCGTGGCGTTGGCCGTGTGTGGTCTGGCATTGTCGTGCAGCAGGCAGACTCCCTTTGTCAGCATGCCTCTCCTCTTGTTCTGAATCGCCCTCCGCAATTTTTTTAGGGTCTCACAGTATCTTGCAGAGTTGATGGTCTCCCCTTGAGGCATATATTCAATTAAAATTATGCCTTGACAGTCCCAAAACACAGATGCCATGATTTTCTTGGCTGAAATTGTGGTTTAGAACTTTTTGGCGGAGAGTGAAGTGGTGTGACGACACTGTTAAGACTGCCTTTTGGTTTCAGACGTGTAGTGTGCAACCCAAGTTTCATCTCCAGTAACGATGGAGCGGAGAAATTCATCTCCATGGAGTTTGCAGCGCCTCAAAAACTCTTGCCCGGCCTCCACTCGATTCAACTTGTGTTGGTCTGTCAGCTGTTTTGGGACCCACCTCGCGGACAGCTTCCGATATCCGAGAGTTTTTGTGATGGTTTCGTGTAGTGGAGATCTGGAGATTTGCGGAAACATCGCAGAAAGTTCATCCACAGTCAATCTGCGATCGTCACGGAGCGCATTTTCGATTTTTTCCACAATTTCGTCAGCCATAATTGAAGGTCTTCCGCTCCTCTGATCATCATGCACAGACGTACGACCGTTTTTAAACTCGCGACACCACTTGTACACACTTGTACGATTCATATCTTTATCACCATATGCAGTTTTCACCTCATTATAAACCTCAACCGGAGGTATTCCCTTCCAAACGAGATAACGGATGACGCCGCGTATTTCGCACTTGACGGGAGATTGGATTGACATTTTTCACGAAACGTATTGTGGCGTCGACACTTCTCAACGTACTGACCTCGAACCGGTCTCGTTGCGGAGGGGAAGGGTCCATCCGGTCGTTAAAGCCTCAGTACACTTACTTTCTGGATACGCCTCGTACAAAGTTCATAATATCAATATATGTAATAGGTTCACCGATACATACATAGTTCATAACATTAATATATGTAATAGGTTCACCGATACATACATAGTTCATAATATAAATATATGTAATAGGTTCAAATTTAGTTCATCACTTTAAAACATGGGATCGGGACTCAATGCAAATCTAGTTGATCACGTTAAAATACGGGACTCAATGCAAATCGAGTTGATCACGTTAAAATATGGGACCGGAACTCAATGCAAATCTAGTTGATCAGGTTAAAATACGGGACCGGGACTCAATGCAAATCAAGTTGATCACGTAAAAATACGGGACCGGGACTCAATGCAAATCTCGTTGATCAGGTTAAAACACGGGACCGGGACTCAATGCAAATCTAGTGGATCACGTTAAAACACGGAAGTAAGACTCAATACAAATCTAGTTGATCACTTTAAAACACGGGACCGAGACTCAATGCAAATCTAGTTGATCACGTTAAAATACGGGACCGGGACTCTATGCAAATCTAGTTGATCACGTTAAAATACGGGACCGGGACTCAATGCAAATGTAGTTGATCACGTTAAAACACGGGACCGGGACTCAATACAAATCTTATTGATCACGTAAAAAACCTGTATTCCTCAATAAGTTGTACAATAAAGGTCAGCTAAACATCAACGATAAACTCTTTCGAGATATGGTGCTGGAGACGATTGTTGGATCTTTTATGGATAGAACGACGGACGGCGACTATAAGAGAAGAACTTAACATCTCAGAGAAGCTATCATCATTATGTTCTCGAAGCACTCTTGAATTCTTCGGTCACTGATGCGTAAAAAAAGCATATAATACAAGTATCAAAATGCCATGCCTCAGGAAGCTCAGGACTGTACATACAAAATAAACTGTTCATAATATAAAAACAATAATTTATTTATATGATTGTTGTTTATAGTTAAGGCATTAACGTTGTGGAGGTTTAAAGACATTGTAATTTATTTTTATCAAACACTGTTTATTCCATTTTTTTGTGACAGTATAACCCTACCGGTTTAAAGGCTTTCGCCTCAACTTCAGGGGAGCACAAACAATACTAAATGCTGTTCGAACTGGTACCGTTATACAAGCTTCAACGGTTGGGGGCTAAGGGGTAAGGGAGGCATGGGACGATTTCGGCCAAGAGCTGAGAGATTTTTGGAATATAACTGTTCAACAGATGTTCGGATCGATGTACTGATTTAGAAATTTCAAGGGCCTGTAATACACCTTGATCCGTCTCATTTTCAACGTTTCCTTATTTAAGAATCTCATTCACTTGATCCAACCATACTTTCCTTGGTATTTCTTCATTTGCACTATACATTAGTTTTTAAGTCTTTTCATTCATTCGTTCCACGTGCCCAAACCATCTCAACATGCTCTTCTTCATCGAACTCAACACATCAACTTTAAGTTCACATTCGTCCCTAATCACTTCATTCCATATTCTATCATAAATAGTCACTCCATGTATTCTTCTCAATGCACGCATTCTACAACATTTATTCAGCTCATCTCAGTCTTTTCACGTCCATGTTTCGCTCCCATACATCAAAGCTTTTCAACTAGTTAAACATAAAATGAAAATACTTGATTTGAATGCAAAAATATAAATATAATATATTAAATAGCTTTAAAAGTATTTACAAATATTGTAATATTTTTTTAAGTATACATATCGCATATCGTTCGTTGATCGGAAATATTAATGGTACGTTGGTGCGTTTAGATTTGATGATGATGATGATGATGATGAGGGATGTGGTGCACAGTGGGTCCGATCTTCTTCACGTGGGCGTTGAATCCGTGGTGCTTGTCAGCTTCGTATTCCACCACGCGAAGAGAGCCATCAGGTTCCACCAGAGAGTAGCTTCCTACAAAGTTATCTTACTATAGTTACATTCAAACACATGAGAGCTCTTTCTCCTTGACAAGTATAATAGAAGACGCCATACAAAGTGGGACAAATATACAGTGCAAATGTGAATGGAATGCGTGGTAAAGGATGGAAGACCATGAAACATATGTTTGGATCAAGTGTGCGATATTTAGAAAGAAGGAAATACAAAAAGTAAAAGCTGTATGAGAAGGTGTGTGGATGTAGAAGAGACGAAATATATGTATCGTAATAGGAATGGAGTATCTTGATGTACGGCTGCGAGACATGGTGCCTATCCGAAAGAGATAGACGAAGACTAGAGGCTTTTGAGATGTGGTCTTATAGAAGACTATTAGGAATTTCCTGGAGAGACCGCATCACAAATGAAGAGGTTCTCCAACGAATCGAAGGAGGAAGGCACCTGCTCAGGATCCTGTCCGAAAGGCGTGCAAGATGGATCGGTCATATAATACGACAAGAGGGCCTCTTGCATGCCATAATGGAGGGTATGACCGAGGGGACAAACTCTAGGGGACGCCCACGCCGAGAGTACCTGGAGGACCTGTTGGTGGACGTGCGCTGCTCAACATATACAGATTTAAAAAGAGCCGCACAGGACAGGGGGGAATGGAGGAGAAGAGTTGAAATTGCTGCAAACCAGTCTTAGGACTGCAACCACGGAGGAGAATAGGAAAGTCTGGCGTTATCTCATATATCCCTATCCCGATAGGGAGACGGTGAGAAAGTATTATGTATGCCGCATTAAAAAAAATCTTATTCAGAAATTTTTTGTGATATTTAAACAAATTCAACTTTAAAGAACCTCACCTTTGACATGGTCTCCATCCCTGACCTCGTGCTGAGATTTGATATCTCCTGTGTGATGGTCCTTCACTGAATAGTCGAAGCCGTACGCTGGGTAGGCCTGCAAAATAAAAATAAAGATTTATAAGTGTTGACATGGTACTAACCAAAGTGTTGACATGTTACTAACCAAAGTGTTGACGTGGTACTAACGAAAGTGTTGACATGGTACTTTAGCGGAATGCTTTACTGGTACGTCGTGATGATTATGATTGTTGTTTGGTATTTAAATAAAATACCTCGATTAGCAATGCGGAAAGTGAGAGTGAATAATCAATGAATAGTAAACAGCGATGAATGGTCAAATGATTAATAATAAGTGATCTTTATTTATCAATAAGTAGGTATATATACAATTTCAGAACGGGGTGCGTGAATGCGTCCGCAATATATTTTTATCTCACTCCTGTGCGTGCAGAGGTGGTCGCAGACGTTGCTAATAATATATAGTGGGTAGAATATTTATTGGCGACACGGCGTGATGTGTTCTCTTTCTACTGTGGAATGTGTCGTAAATAGTATTTGCGGGTACACAATATTAATGTTCTGGTATGCGACCTTTGGGCATGTCCGAAGGTTGGTTCGTCGGTCATTGACTGTTGACAATATTCAGGGACGACGGTATTCCCTACAGTACTAACCAAAGTGTTGACATAGTACAAACCAAAGTGTTGACGTGGTACTAACCAAAGTGTTGACATGGTACTAACGAAAGACGGAGAGTTTTTTGTATTTATGGTTTTTAATTTTTACTGTGAAATGGACAAAGCACTACCCTACCTAATTAAGCAAATGCCCATTCTAAGGCAGATAATAATTATGTTCTATCTATCATCCCCTGAAAAGTCGAGCCTTTAATCCGTTGTAGCTATTATTTTTTACCTAAGAAAGCACGAACCTGTTATCTTTTTACGTCGTCCTTTACTGTCCATGCGGTGAGGCTCTGGAATCTGTTACAAACCAATGTTAGACTCGATCCGTCCTTGGCATGCTTTAAGAAGCGACTGACAAAACTCTTAATTTCTAGTCAGTAAAATAACTTGTTTCATTCCTGATTTTTATTTCCTTTTCTCTTCACCATCCCTTCCTTTTCCTTTGATTAATGATATCTCACTTTATATGAAAATGAATTTTCGGGTGATTGTTCATATTTGTGTGCATATGCTCACATATGTATATGTTCATGGATTTTGTGGAGATGGATAGTCATTTAAATGTTTTTGCAACCTTGTTACTTGTTTCATTTAATTTTGTCTGGTTGTCTGGAAGAGATTGCTGCCTAAGAATAAGCCCCTCCAGATTGTATTTGAAATAAAATTTACGTAACGGTATAACCCTACAGGTTTCAAAGTTTTCCCCTCATCATCAGAGAGCGCACATAAGACCGAGGGGAAAACTTTGAAACCGGTAGGGTTATACCGTTACAAAAAGTGTTTGATAAAAACAAATTACAATGTTTTTCTCCTCCACAATGTTAATGCCTTAACTATAAATAATATATTATAATAAAAGTATTTAATAAATAAATATATTCCTTTGAGCAGCGCCTTTTTCGCCACAACGTGATATCGCGTTCATAATAAGTAAATAAGGTTTATATTCTCTAAGTGTAAATTGCCCTGGATGGCGACTTATTTTTTCTCCCATCATAACAGCGAGGGTGATATTGAACAGAATTGAACTGGCCAGCCTCCGATACAAGATGGTACTTTAAAAAGATGAAATATGCAATAAAGTAAATATATAACTAAAAAGACCGTCACCTGGAGACTAAAGCATTGATTTCCTAAGAAAGTGGTGTCGTTATATAGCGCACATAACAAAACATTGTCTATGCAAACCATATGGCGTGGTTTCCTAGAGAGCGTAGGTTGTGTCGTTATATAGCGCACGTAACAAAGCATTGTCTATGCAAACCAATGGCGTTGGTTTCCAAGAGTGCGTTGGTTGTGAGTGTAATGTCAAATAGCAATGCTGCCATTTGCATGATGGCCGTGATAGCGGAGCAAACAACCGTGGAACGATTTCTCCCGTGTAGCGGACACCTTTTTACAATAAAAAATGAGTGCAAACATAATTTGGACCAGTGAAAATGACAAAATATTGATTGGTTTTGTAAGAAATAATGAAGCTTTATATAATGTGGATAGCAAAGACTATAGAAAAGCCCAGTTGAAACAAAATATGAGGAATCAGATTTGGTTTCTACTGACAGTTGTGGGTTCTCATTTCTGCCGTCTGGCGGCGCGCCAGGCGGATGCGACGCAAACGTAATTTAATTTGGACCAGCAAAAATGACGAAATATTGATTGATTTTGTAAGAAATAGTTAAGCTTTATAAAATGTGAAGAGCAAAGACTAGAAAAGCCCAGTTGAAACAAAATATGTGGAATAAAGTTTTCAACTGACAGTTGTGGGTTCTCACTTCTGCCGTCTGGCGGCGCGCCAGCATCACGTCATGTAACGTGCGCTATATAAGGAACCCGCTTTCTTAGGAAACCGTAGCCTCAGCGAACTATGTAAACCTTTCAGCAGACTGGTTGATTAGTTTCTCTTTACGAATACGACTCAAAAATTAGAAACTTACATAATGTTCTGCATAGTGGTGTACTGGTTCAATGTGATGAAGAGGTTCAATGTGGTGAAGAGGTTCAATGTGATGAAGAGGCTCAATGTGGTGAAGCGGCTGAATGTGATGAAGGGGTTGAATATAATGAATTGGCTCAATATGGTGATGAGGGATAATGTGATGAAGGGGCTCAATGTGATGATGGCCATCCCACTTGACCATGTTGCTGTGGGAGATAGCCACGTGGCCACTGCACACAGCCAGGACTGCAGCCAGACATGTGATCTTGAAAAAAAAACATTTGACGATAATTGGTTAGAGTATCATATATGTCCCCTCTAGAGTAGACAAAGAAGTGCATGGCCATGCGGTAACGCACTGGACTTCCGTGTAGAAGGTTGTTGGTTCGAACCCCACGCTGTGTTACTCCCTTCAACAGGCACAAGTATTTTTATTTATTTGCAAATTCGGTTATATCTATTATATAAAAAAAAGAGAGAGAAAACACATGCCGGTGTGCTCCCTTCGTCTCACTTCGGTGTACCATCGAATCTAGTACAACGGTGTGGCCAGTGAGTTTGCTGGTGTGTAGCGGCTCACTCACTGAAAAAAAAATCAACTCTATGGCACAAATTCACTTTTTAACTGAATTGATATTGGAAAGCGAGCGTATCCTAGACTATGAGGCTCTGCAACGACGACAACGAGAGAAAGAAGGCGAACTTTCGTATATTGAATTATGTATAATATGGAGAAAATTACTTAAAGGAGCCGAATAAATGGGCTAGATATGCGCACACTAAAAAGCACTATCGGCAACTCATGAAAAATATTGGGGCTGCCAATGTAAAAAAAACCTTTAATCACCTCACGGGTCTGCACAGTTGTTTCGCTCCATTTTCAATATTTATCTATGACTATCTTATCACAACTTTTAAATGAGCCGATTATATTTTTTCGTAACAGTTTACTAAATTGAATGATACAGGGGAATTCCCATAGAGTCCCATAACATTTTTTAGGAGGAACAATTGAATATTGGAATACAGTTTATTTTGCCGTTGAAACAGCGACATTACAATGATTTAATTAAATGTTTTATTTGACAGCTAATTGCGTCGTCAGTGTAGGGTTGTTCAAAAGCAACGTAATACACTAAAAAGCCCCAATATTTTTCATGAGTTGCATTAAAAATAAAGAAAAATTATGTAAAATAAAAAAAAATTATATAAAATAAAAAATAATGTATATGCATACATTATTTTTTAAATATAATTTTTTTTTGCATTTATTTAAATTTCATACACACAAATATACACATAATATATTCAAAGTTGTTTAAATACGTTGATGATTGCTTTCTAACGCGCTCAATCTTAGAAGAAAATTTACTTTTGCTTTTGGTAATGTGATATGAAATATGTCAATATCCGAAGCAGTCCCGTTCAGAAGAGTTAAGGCCCTTCCAACAGGCATAGCGGCTGGAAGACCCGTTCTTGCGTATGTTATTGAGAACAGTTCTTGCCGGCGCAGTCTAGTGTAATTGTTAGGAACATTTAACGCTAATCTTTGTAGTAATGCTGGACAGCTCACAACTCCTCGAACGAGTTTGACAACGTATACCAGGAGACGCAGATCTCTTCTTACGCTCAAGGAGTTATACCCGAGCATACCCAGCAGAAACTGAGTAGGATATATAGTAATCCTCCAGGAGTTGAACCTGAAGTGCCCGCTTGCTTAGCGTAAATGTTAACCGTTAGACCACAGGACATACTAAGAATGCACTACTTTCATATAATGCGATACCAAATTTCATATTAGAATTAAATATCTAAGTTACCTTAATGAACACCATTGTTGTAAGTGAAGTTACTAAGTTAACTGTTCGTAAGCTCACCGTGTAACTGACTATTGAGTTAACTGTCAATTAGTTGGTTTATATACCTCGTAATACAGTGCATGTTAACTTAAATTTTCCGCTTCTTTAATCAATACTACGCAATCAAAATGCACTTTTCGTTGAAGTATAATGCAATTAAAGTTGCTCATATACACATGATTGTCAGGGCAGTGCTCTCTCATGTGATGCAAGTGCTATGCACGAGAGTTTACAATCGTGGGGGCAGCCTTCAATGATAATACTAAAATAAGATATTTTATATAGTGGCATTTTATGTGTAAAACCTTTTTCAATATAACTTTTATTGAATTAGGTCTATCCTCATTTAATATCCGAAGCTAATATTTATATAAATAAAAATTTAATCAAGATATTTTTTAAACATCTTATTTATGTAACACTTTTATTGCAAATATAATCTGACGGTCTTGTTGCCAGGCGGCAATATTTTCCAACCAATCACACAAAAGTAAATGAAGCAAGTTACATGGTCACAAAAAACATTCGAATGACTATCCATCCCCACAAAATCCATGAACACATACGTAAGCATATGCCCACAAACTCCAGAAAGATGGACAGTCACCCGAACATTCATTTCTGTATAAAGTGAGATATCATCAATCAAAGGAAAAGGAAGGGATGGTAGAGAGGAAAGGAAAAAATCAGGAATGAAACACGTTATATTACTAACTAGAAATTAAGAGTTTTTTTCAGTCGCTTCTTAAAGCATGCCAAGGACGGAGCGAGTTTAACATTAGGTTGTAACTGATTCCAGAGTCTCACTGCATGGACACTAAAGGACGACGTCTTAGTGTGGGTATTGAAAAAATTAAGTCTGGCATTTTTAAAATAAACATTTAAATATTAATGTAACATTAATAATATTGTAGCGATCCTCACTCCCTGTGATCACAGCGCGAGCCGCTTGTTATTGTTTAGCGAGAACGAGACAGCGACATATCTTCTGCGCCTTTCTACAAATCATATAAATACGGGACGTGTAACTATAAATATTGTTTAGCGAGAACGAGACAGCGACATATCTTCCGCGCCTTTCTACACACATTCCAAATATTATAAATACCGACGTTTAACAATAAAATACCTCTTTCCATATTCCGATTTCAAACGAGTTTTATTAAAACAACGATCAGCCTCATCATCTTTCCATTCGGGACAACCGTCCCTAAAATATTATACTAAAGAAAATGTAACTTAGACCCTGTGACAGTTCACAAATTTGTCCCAATACAATCTTGTAACGACATTCAGTAGTTTTAATTATTTTATCAACTTTAATATAAGCCTCGATTCTAATAAATAGCAAGTTATTTAGGTAAATACATTACATAAAACTAATAATAATGACAAATTAATACATCTTGTTACAAATTAGCAAAAATGTGGCAGTTTGTTAAAATCAAATAATATTTGGTGACGTTTGTCAAAAGTCACTACGTTAGTCTGCATTGGCTAGGGATGGGGTATACGATAATTGGATTTTCGATATTTTTATACCTAAAATTAAATGTTCGTAATTATAGTTCGGAAATTCTAGGACGAATCCTGTGACAGCTCACAAATTTGCCCCAATACAACCTTGTAACGATGTTCTGTAATTTTAATTATTTTATCAACTTTAATATAAGCCTCAATTCTAATAAATAGCAAGTTATTTAGCTCAATACATTACATAAGGTTGTATTGGGGCAAATTTGTGAGCTGTCACAGGACTCATCCTAGAATTTCCGAACTATTGTATTAATTCATAGTGAATATTGGCCTATTTAGAGATAAATACAAATCATACAATACATTAGAAAGTCAGTATAATAAAAATTAGGAATTAAAACGTCATTTTCAAGAAAAACAATTTTTAGATTTATAAAAAAACAGTTCGATTTGTAAAAAAAAAAGATTTTACCCCATCCCTTTGAGACATGACATTTCAAACGTCACAGGGACCACCCTAAATTTTCTCTAGTATCCTACATTTTTTTTATAGTAATGAAGCTTTTAAGATATCACTTGCAACTTTATAATGAAATTTCTTCCCTTTCGAATTTCTTTATATGTAAATAAATATTAAGGACAATGAGACGATTTGGACACTTGAAATAAAACAAATATTAACAAAACATTAAATATATAGTGTTATTGTGAGTGGAAGGCGTGGTAAAGGAAGATTGAAGAAAGTGTGATTAGATCAAGTGAATGATATTTTGAGGGAAGAAAAGGTAAAAAAATGAATTCTGGAAGTCGTATATGAAGATGTATGGATGAGAAATAGGCGTAATGTGTGTAAAGTCTGGCGCACTATTTTCTCAGCCTACTTCAGCAGGGAAACATCATGATTGTATATTTGTATGTTCGTACGAGTTCTGTGATTATAAACTCGAAAGCTCAAATAATAGTCGATATTGTCTCGCGGACACGTTCTTCATTATGGTTTGATAACCAATTTTTGTTTTCTGCCATACGTTTTTGTTTTTCTATTTATTCTTTAATCTAGATATGCGGGGGGGTGTGATGGAAGCCCCCCGATGCCCTTGCGGTCGGGCTCGCCCTACATTGGTGGGGTGTATCTAGGCCGGGGGAATGTTTGTGGGATGAGCCCGGACCTTTTAATGTCTTCTCTCTTGAATGTATTTTTTTTTGTCATGTATTTATTTTCTGTGTTTTTTTTCTTATCTTCTTGTACTACGTGTTCAAGGGTGTGGGCTGAAAAACATCTGGTGTCCCCGTGGCTGGGCTCGCCCTAATATTGGTGGGGCGTATGTTGGCCGGGGGGGGTGTTATTAGATGAGCCCAGAACTTTTGATAGCTTCTGTTTTTTAATGTATTCTTTTTTTAATGTGGTCTTGAAATGTATCTAAATATATTATGTACATACTATGTTGCTATTGTAGCGATGTTCGTTACCAATTTAGCGTGTGTCCTAGTAGGACGTGCTGATGATGTTGATGTTGACATCGCTATATTCGTTTTAGTCGAATTCTGTGTTCCTCTTCGTTCGGGGTCATCAATGTAGCGTGGTGCTTAATTCGATACGTCGTCGTGATGATTTCGATTTATTTGTATTTAAAATGAAATACAAATATTCAGGAATGCGAACGAAAATGAGAGTGAATAGCGGGTAAATAATAACAAGTCTTGACAGTTGAATGAATAATAATGTTTATTTGTCTACAAGTAGGTATTTTATAGTAGTGAGTGAATGTGCTCGCGATATATACTTTGTCTCACTCCAGCGCGTGCACTAGGGTAGGATATTTATTTGTGAGTACACATTGTTGACGTTTCTAGTATGTGACAATTGTAGATAGTTCAGAGTTTGATTCATCGGTCGTTGACCCTGTATGTTTACAATTTATTTTAACAACAAATTATGTTTGACAATTATTTATTTATTTAGGGGACGTAGGTACGCTACACCATCAATAAACCTGTATTTATTAGGGTGTGGGCTGAAAAACATCTGGTGTCCCCGTGGCTGGGTTCGCCCTATATTGGTGGGGTGTATCTTGGCCGAGGGGATGCTATTAGATGAGCCCAGACCTTTTGATAGCTCCTGTATTTAATGTATTATCTGCAATTTATGTGTTTTAGAAGTGTTATTCAAATATAATCTGTACATACTATGTTGCTATCAATAAACCTATTATTTATTTATCTATTTATTTATTATTTAATTCTGATAAGTTGAAGGGCACCTGACAAATTAAATAAACTCTTATAGATGCGGATTTTTCGGCTTTCAATCTCAGGCGGCACATTCCCTAGATATAGCCCTGAAGATTTCATAACAATTAGAAACCTACATGTTTGTGAATTAAGTTTAATAACAATTTTTGAGATTCTTTGTGTAAAACAGGTTCGGGACACGGTTTTTATTTTTTTACAAATAAATCTCATATTTATTTTAGTTTCAATTAAATGTCAAAATATTTCAGTTCTAAATTATTAAATAACTTATTTATTTATTTAACACTTTTATTGCAAATACAATCTGGTGGGATATTGCCAGGCGGCAATCTCTTCCAACCAATCAGAACCAAAGTAAAAGAAGCAAGTTACGTGGTCGCATAAATCATTCAAATGATTGTCCATCCTAACGAAATCCATAAACACATACTAAAGTTCGGAAATTCTAGGATGAGTCCTGTGACAGTTCACAAATTGGCCCCAATACAACTTTGTAACGATGTTCAGTAATTTTAATTTTTTATCAACTTTAATATAAGCCTCAATTCTAATAAATAGCAAGTTATTGAGGTAAATACATTACGTAAGGTTGTATTGGGGCAAATTTGTGAGCTGTCACAGGACTCATCCTAGAATTTCCGAACTATAGAGCATATACCCACGAGCCCCACAAAGACGGACAATCACCCGAACATTCTTTTTCATATAAAGTGAGATATCATCAATCAAAAGGAAAGGAATGGATGGTGGAGAGGAAAGGAAAAGAAAAATCAGGAATGAAACACGTTATTTTACTGACTAGAAATTAAGAGTTTTTTCAGTCGCTTCTTAAAGCATGCCAAGGACGGAGCGAGTCTTATATTGGTTTGTAACTGATTCCAGAGTCTCACTGCATGGACAGTAAAGGACGACGTAAAAAAGAGGAGCGGTGAACTGGAAAGGCCAATAGACAATCTCTGTTTGAGCGTAGCGCTAATCCATGATTGGAAAGACGCTGAAAATTTTCGGCGAGATAAGAGGGGGCGGCGGGACAGTTAAGGATATCATACAATAGAGACAGTATGTGAATTTGGCGTCTATTTCTAACATTCAACCAGTTCAATACCTTCTGGTATGAAGTTATATGATCGTACTTTATTCGACTTTATTACACTCGTACGAGTACTATACTTTGTTAAAACTACTTTTCCTTTTTTTACAAGTAAATCTCAACTTTATTTGAATTTAAATACGAATAGTTTAAGACGACGGATCTCATTGTATTGGATTACACTTTCATTGTATAACGTACAACCTGGAGGGCTTATTGCAATATGACAATCTATTCCAAACAAACATGTTAAAAAGGTCAAAAGGGAAAACGAGACTCGAATCCTTTTTAAAATAATCTGAGTCCTAACGAGATTTTAATCCACAACCTCCGGGCAGGGACAAAGGCGTCTCACCAACTAAAGGGTTTTTCAAATTGAGTGTTTTTTTTATTCTTGGATAAAACACAGATGGCGTCGTGAACTTGCCTGGGTCTTGTAACATTTGAGAAGTGTAATGTATGACATTTTTAAAAATGGAGTCGTATACAATACAACAACGCGTTCAAATTGTTGAATAATTTTATGTATTGTGATCTCCGGAAACGGTGATGTTGATTGGCCATCAAGATCATGGGATCTGACACTGTTGGACTATTTTCTCTGGAGTTACGTGAAAACCCAGGTCTATAAGAATGATCTCCGATCAATTCCTGAGCTGAAGGACGAAATTATTCGCGTTATTAGTGAGTTAGAACCGCAATTATGCAAAATTTCATCGAAAATTTTAACAAAAGATTGGATAGAGCTGCAAGAGGTGGACATTTGGCAGGTATTGTTTTTTTGTATTTAAATTTCATACATTATACTTCAATGGCCACTAAAAAGTTTTTTTAAATCAAAACAAATTGTGTGTTTTATTCAAGAATTAAAAAAACCCGCTCAATTTGAAAGACCCTTTAGTTTCATGCACAGTCAACCATGCCAAGTGGAATGATGAGATTAGAATCAATTTAAAAAATATATATTCTGAACTCTTTCAACTGTGAAATAAATAAACAATAAATGGCGTTACCCTGATGATCACCACCACACATCTTATCAATTGATAACAAAAACCTGATCAATTGATAACAAAAACCTGATCAATTGATAACAAAAACCTGATCAATTGATAACAAAAACCTTATCGATTGATAACAAAAACCTGATCAATTGATACCGAAAACCTGATCAATTGATAACAAAAACCTGATCAATTGATAACAAAAACCTGATCAATTGATAACAAAAACCTTGATTGTTTATTCTCTTTCATAACATATTTTTTCTATTCCAATAATATTAAAATTCTGAAATAAATGTTATATTCACAGTTTCTTAACCCTATGGGTGGCAACTTAAATATGGGTCGGTTGGCATTTTGAATGGGTCGGTTGGCATTTTGAATGGTTCGTACATTATACTTCAATGGCCACTAAAAAGTTTTTTAAATCAAAACAAATTGTGTGTTTTATTCAAGAATTTAAAAAAAACCCGCTCAATTTGAAAGACTCTTTAGTTTCATGCACAGTCAACCATGTCAAGTGGAATGATGAGATGAGAATCAATTTAAAAAATATATATTCTGAACCCTTTCAACTGTGAAATAAATATACAATAAATGGCGTTACCCTGATGATCACCACTATACATCTTATCAATTGATAACAAAAACCTGATCAATTGATAACGAAAACCTGATCAATTGATAACAAAAACCTGATCAATTGATAACGAAAACCTGATCAATTGATAACAAAAACCTTAATTGTTTATTCTCTTTCATAACATATTTTTTCTATTCCAATAATATTAAAATTCTGAAATAAATGTTATAATTCATAATTTCTTAACCTTATGGGTCGCAACTTAAATATGGGTCGGTTGGCATTTTGAATGGGTCGAGAAATACGTTAACAAAAATCAGTTATAAAAAGAAGCTCGTATATTTTGTATTAAACCTAGCGAATCGACTGATGTAAACAACAATGTTCCACTCGTGATTTATGTGCGATAATCCTCATTTTCATCATCAGTCCAGTTGACTCCAATGTTAGATATAAACCTCATGTCTACTTTGCCACTTGTTCATATCATGGGACCACTGCTTCCAGTCACTTTTCTGGTGTTATCTGACCATTTTGCTAGGAGTCTTCCTAAATTACTTTTCTCTGTCCTCGATTCCACTTGTACTCCTGCACTTTCTGGGTCCACCCATTATCGGTACATCTGTCAATGTGCCCTGCCCAGTTCCATATGTGGGTGGAAACCCTTTCAGCAACATCAGCGATTTAATCAGCTACCTTATCCATTTATTCATGGTATATCCATCTTCTGTTAATTTTTGCATCTTGGTTCTCCTTCCCAAGCATGACGGTATGTCCAAGATATACGTAGGACAGCACTTTCTCCACCGTCTTTCCCACGACTATGCGACCTTCTTGGCCTAATTGGTAAGATGCCTGTCATTCTAATCTAATTTTCACTTAAGGTTACTTAAATATCTTTCTGGTGAGCTGGAAGAGATTGTCACATGGCAATAAGCCAGGTTGTATTGTATACAACGAAAGTGTAATACAATACAACTATTACGATATGTTCTGTTTGGTCGGTGTTGCTCTCATGACTTTGGTTTTATTATAGTCAATCGGTCTACACGAAGCGAAGCTCTGTTTATTTGTGTAAGCATTATAGCAATTTCATTATCGTCGTTAGCGAGAAGTATGATATCATCTACAAACCGCAAGTTACGCAAGTATTTGTCATTGATGTTGATGCCCTTATTATTGCAGTTTAGTTCCTCAAAGACTTCTTCTAAAGTAAAAAAATTAAAAGTTATTATGTTTCCTTGTCTGACACCTCTACATGTTTTGGTTCGATTACACATTCCTAGTACATATCTTCTGGATAAATTTACAGACCATTATGCTTAAAATAACTAAGAGCACTATTTTACATTAAAAAACGTACATTTCGAAGACAGTTTGAGCAATTATTGACGAAATCATCAAAAAGTTGGCAATTTTCTTACATTTCAGCGTAAAATGTGATAAAACATATTTTTGCGGAAATATCGATATATCTGCTAACTTTTGACAGTTTGGCTGGTAGACTGACAGTTTGGCTGACGACCGACTTTTGACAGTTTGGCTGACGACCTCTGTGGCCTGGTGGTAAGACGCATGTCTGCCGATTCGGAAGTTGCGGGTTCGATCCCCGCTGGAACCCAGATTTTTTTAAAATGGGATTCCAATCTGGTTTCACTTAGGGCCCATTGAAACATATTTCTGGTTGGTTGGAAGAGATTGCCATATGGCAATAAGCTCGCCAGATTAAAAAATAAAAAAAAAAATAAAAAAAAACATAGACTGGGTTTCACGATAGTTTGCACTGCTGGTCTAGGATGACCATATTTTAATTTTATTTTGTAATATATTATTATATATTTTTAAATATTATTCTAATACTTTATATTCCAATAAAATACTTACCATAATAATAATATAATACCAGATTGAGGTATGTACCTAAAGACAATAAAGAAATCAATGGTCAATATAAAATCAAATTATTTATTCAATAGGCAAAGAAAACACAATTAACACCAATAAATACTAAGACCAATTAAAAATTACTATAACTAGGTATGTATGTATTGTAAAAATAAATAAATGACCCTAACACTGATTCAAAATAATTATTATTATTATATTCTCCTCACTAAGTATTTACATCGATATGCAATGTATATTATCTGGTTACCACACAATGCTCTTCCTTTTTCTAACTTCAGACATTATGGTCACCGTATTTTTCGTCAAATAAACGGATCACATCAACCAATCACGGCAAAGTTGAATGTCAGTTGAATACTAACGGATCACATCAACCAATCACGGCAAAGATATTTACTAATACATTGACACGTTTTGTATATTAAGCACTAAGCTTGTCAATGTGTTAAAAAGTGCAAACTCTCATGAAACCCACTCTAACAACTAGTCTC
>CATKWJ010001142.1:0-81320 GCA_949825065.1 Odontocerum albicorne
GTGTATGAGGTATGGTATCTCTAATGAGGATCGCCGTGCCTCCTCCCCTAGTAGCGCGATCATTGCGATAAAGGGAGTAGCCGGGTATTCTCAGATGTCTGCTTGGAATCAGATGTGTTTCTGTGATGAGTAATATGGCAATGTTTTTCTCACCGATCAGAAGCATGAGCTCGTCCAACTTGTCATATAGTCCTCTGGCGTTCCAGGTGAGGGCTCTGAGTCCCCGGCGGGAAGATGTCGCGCAGCTCGGCGATGAGAAGCGCCTCCTCGAGTTTGTCCCTGCATTGCGCCAGCCTCGGCCTCATCTGCATGAGCAGGCGGACGATCTGTGTCAGCTCGGCCATCTCGCCGCCCACGCGGCTCGGTCCGGCGGGTTCTGGAGTCGGCAGCAGCGGCGGTCGGCGGCCGTTCTTCGGGTCCCTCGGGTGTGCGCGGTTTTCGCGCTGTGTGTGTCCGTATTGTGCATTTTCATACTGCACATTTGTGTATGGCGCAATTCCGTGAGAGATTGCGTCAGTGGTAGGTCGCACAGTACGGGCGCCCTGCGCGGTCGCCTGGTTTATTATTGGGGGAGGAGGCGTCTTACCCGTCACGACGCCGCTCCATGAGCGTCCCGGCGTCACACGCGGTGCCATCCGGCGGGCGATTGACTCCGCGTACGCCTGTCTCGTAGGGCATTTTGAATAGTTTGCGGGATGATCCCCGCCGCAGTTTGCGCATGTAGCCGGTGTCTCTTTGGTCTTGGGACACTCGGCCGTCAGGTGGTACTCGGTGCACTTGACGCACCGTGCCTGGTGGTGGCAGTTGGATGAGGCGTGCCCCAGTGACTGGCACCGGAAGCATTGGGTACCTAGGCCTTTCTTGGGCCGGTATTTGACGAGGGTCACTGCAGTAGCAGAGGAATCTCAGCGTGGCCTTAAGTTTACCCATGTCGGTTTCCCTCCCAAAATGGGCAAAGTACATGGGCGCGCCTGTTTTGGTCGTCATTTTGACGACCTTTTGCGCTGGAAATCCCTGGGCGGAGAGGTCACTGGCGATCTCTTCCGTGGGTATCTCTGGCAGTCCTCTGACCACCGTCCTTTTCGTTTTATCGTCCACTTTCGTGAACGTGTGAAAATATTTATTTTTTGCGTCCAGGCCCTGGACGAGGGAGTCGTGGTCCTCAACGGAGTGGACCGTGATTTTCGCGGTTCCCTTTCCCGCATATTTTAATTCGAATTGGCCTTTCGCGGATTAGGCCAATGAGACTCCCGTGGGAGAGGTCACCGAGGGTGATTACCACTGGCGGTATTTTCGATTTGCTTAATCGCATCCTGCGCGCTACGCCGGGTGTCTCCTCGACTTCCTCGCGGAGGCAGGCGAATTTGTTCACCTGCGGAACTTCTTCTGGGCCGGCCTCCTGCCTTCTTTTGGCAGGGGCCCGTGGAGTTTCCCACTTTTGTGCCGCCGGTCCCGCGGGGGATCGCGGCACATATAGTCCGTTCACCAGGTCACACACGACCCCGTTCTGCATATTTGCGTCTTTCCGCGCAGATTTCACACGGCACTCCCGTACGCACGGCACAACCACTGTTCACAATATTTAAGCGTTCGATTCGCACTCACTTTCACTTTTTATATTTACACGGTAAATATATAGATCGGCCCTAAAGGCCCGCCTCTCAGCGCGCACGATGACGCGTTACGCCCGCACAGCACACAGCGCCCGTAACCGGTATAATGGGTTCTCCCCGATCTCTATACCCGCAAGCGAGTATCGTGATATCTAAAAAGACCTATATCCAGGCAGCAGACGCTGTGTCACGCCTTTTGAAGAAAAAAAAGGGGAGGGGAGACTTCCCTTGTCTCCTCTCCTTGCACACGGACCGTCCCCAAGTATGATGAAATATATTTATTTCCGATGCAACGCGGGAACTCATTGGCCCGTACAGTGACTTCCATAATATTCTAGAAGGAATCAATGTACGTCATAATGCAGGTGTTTACATCCTCGCCGCGGTGAACTACCCGTGTCAAAGCGTGTAGTCTCCGTTGGTATCCGACAAAGGATTTTATTATTTTATGTTTTCTTTCTATTAGACTTTATTTGGTTTCGCGAATTGTATTTTAAAACAAAATATCTTAGGGCCTCACATCAGCCCTGGCACGCGATCACCCAGTACGAAATGATAAACTTAGGATTTTATAACGGAACTACCCTGAAAGCGCGATCGGAGACTCTTATTATAATTAATATCGTTGGTTCGGATGGTATTCTAATATATCAAAATATACTCCTCACACCGCACACGTCTCGTTACACGTCCGACACACAGATTTTAAACAAGTCAATGTATTATTATTATTCTTCCAAGTTCTTGCTGGGTCATTTCTTCCAGGCTACCATTATGTTAGTAAGATCTCAGATAGTCATTAATCACGTTTTCGCGAAAAATGCACTTGGTCACTTTCTCTTGTATGACGACGATATGTACATGTGTATTATGTGAGTGAACGAAAAAGAATGATAGCTCGCTCGTGTAACTACACATTATGACGATTCCTGGAATGTGTCGAAGCCGGACGAGTGTTGTTTAAAATATCGCGTTATAACGAATCCGCACTCACCGGGGTCGCGATGAACGGGGGGGTTACCTGTACTCGGTAAATTTTTCGCAATAGAGTAATTCTGCTGCAGTTAGGTGATTGCTGAATGCAAAACGTTGTTTCATTTCACACAAAATTGTATCGCAGACTTATTTACAAATAACTGACTTCCAAGGTTTTTATCCGTTTAGTCGGTGGTTCAACAAAATTGTCCGTGGAGTTACGCACATAACGAACACATTTTTCAAACTCACCGATATTGTTTCGAATTATAACGGGATCTAAATTCTTAAATTGCAATTGTTCGAATCTTGTGTTTTGTGCAAACACGGCAAGGTCGTCTTGGCCGTGTTTTATTACTGCCAATGGGAATCTTGACTGCATTATGCAGTTTTGTATTCCCGGATATTTGAGTCACTGGATCTGAGGCCAGCCCGTGTGCTCTTAGAAGGGATATTAGTATCTAAAGGAGAACTATCTAGCCATGCGTCCGCTGTATTCAACAGAAAATCGTTAAATTTCATTTTGCTGCTCGGATTAAAATTTTGAAATACCCGAAAACCATTAAACACAGCACAATTGATAAGGAAAAAAAATATTCTTTTTGGCCACTTTTTTTTTTTTTTGTTTTGTGGACTAGCGGATAATACGAAAGATACTCATCCGCTAGATCTACCCCGCTCGTGTAATTGTTGTAATCAACAATACATCTAGGCTTTCGGACCGGCAGATTTGTTTTCCAGTCTGTTTTACCCGTCTCCACCATTTCCCAAATGTTGATACCATCCGCATATTCCTCTTTTTATTTGATTTCCATACTAGCACAAGTACTTCTCCTTTTCTCTGGTGCTTTGTTTAAAAAAAAAAATAAACGTAATTTTTCTATAGCTTCTGGGACACCTCGATTTTTCAGAATTGTTCCACAAACTATGGTTTTCCGCTAGATTTACACTATTATAAAAGTTATCCGCATATATATGATGCCATTTATCTAAATACTTTTTGGCAAACGTTCATAATTGTTGTCGCCAAGTTTGTTCCAGCCCCAGTGTACAATTTGAAATTACAGGTAGTCGTCGACTTACGACCACAATTGGGTCCGATAAACAGGTCGTAAGTTGATCTGGTCGTAAGTCGGTTTATGCAATAATTTCGGTACACATGTGAATTATAGTGCGTGATGATATCATAACATTAGACTGTTTTCTATGTTATTATAATCAGTGTTATACCGCACAGGGTACAAATAGACTGTAGTAGGTATGTTTGTTGCTGCGCCGCACTCGGAGAATTGAGGTAGCGAATTCCAAAGCTAAGATCCAGAAGAAGCGGGGTGGAGAGATTCCTCTCAGGCAGTCGAAGTAGCGGGTCTCAAAGTAAAACACAGTAGAGTCGGTTGTTACTGAAAATATAATTTTTCCCTAATTAACCAACTAAACGAGTTCTTTGACTTATATTAATTTTTCAAGACATGTGCATTTTACTGCACCGTAGATCTTTTGTCAGTGATTTGAGGGAATACCTTTTCCACTGTTGTGTCATTGACTCAGCGTACGCTTGTCTCGTAGGGCACTTTGAGTAGTTTGCGGGGTGATCCCCGCCGCAGTTTGCGCAAGTGGCTGGTGTCTCCATGGTATTGGGACTTTCTGCCGTCAGGTGGTACTCGGTGCACTTGACGCACCGCGCTCGATGATGGCAGTTAGATGAGGCGTGCCCCAGTGACTGGCACCGGAAGCATTGGGTACCTGGGCCTTTCTTGGGCCGGTATTTGACGAGGGTCACTGCAGTAGCAGAGGAATCTCAGCGTGATCTTGAGCTTTCCCATGTCTGTTTCCTTCCCAAATGGGCAAGGTACATGGGCGCGCCTGTCTTGGTCGTCATCTTGACGACCTTTTGCGCTGGAAATCCCTGGGCGGAGAGGTCACCGACGATCTCTTCCGTGGGGATTTCTGGCAGTCTTCGGATGACTGTCCTTATAAAAGTGTAAAACGATCCTTAACCCCTTACTGCATGATTTTTTTAAAATTGGTAAAAAAAATATATGATGTGTAAATGATGAAAAAAAAAGACACGTATTTTTTTATTTTTCAAATAATTTATTTTTACCTATATAAAATACAAAAAAATATTTTGGTCCAAATCTGGCACGCCATGCAGTTGTAGTAAAAAAAATACTGGAGTACATGACATGGCTTGGAAACGAAAACCACTATTCTTCATGGAAATTTGTAAAGCAATTCCTGTCTTTATTCAGACATAAGTTTATTTTGCATTTTTTGCAGATGACAAAAGATCGTCCTGTACAATCTGGGTACTTACACCTCTGACGGTCTGTGTCCCAAATTGGCAAATGGTCAGTTTTATCTAACCGCACATCCGTTTGCGGCATTTCTGCTTTGGGACCTTGCCTTAATTTTTTTTCTGCAATTCGACTTTCCAAATTAAATTGGCTAGGTCTTCCCCTCTTTATCCCTAAATTAGGTTTTCCGCATTTTATTAAGGCATCAGCTACGGCTAGCTTGAAATCAACTAAGGGCATATAAAAATCATTCCTTTTTCGGAACAGCAACCAGCTGTTTACTGTCACCAAATCTATCAAATGAAAAAATATTTTCATGTACCATTTCTTGGACCTTATTTTAATCCGGTAATACCCCAACATTGAATCTAAGAGATCTACGCCACCCATGTACTTATTATAAACCGTGACGGCTTGAGGGCATGGAATTTGTTTCCTTACTTTTTCCTTCCTTATAAATCTGCTCGCTTGTTGAATGGGCAATGATCCAACATATGTGGAAAGCAGACTAACAGTTTTATTATCAAACCACGAAACCGCACTCAGTTCGATGCCATCAATAAATGTTGTTTTCTCCACAATAGTCCCTCGCTCCATTTTTTTCATCTCATTGTTATTGAGTATGCCCTTTCCTGGAACTCTATTTGCTCTAACAGTTCCTAGAGACCATATGCCTTTTTTGGCAAGGTAAACTTGTAAGGGAACACTTGTAAACCAATTGTCGAAAAAAAGCTTATAATTTAGTAATGGCGGAATACTGGCCGCCAAGCGAACCACAACATTGCTGCTGGTGCCCAAATTCGGAGTTTTTTCTGGTAATTTCACGAAACTATGTGCCCCACAATATAAGTCAAAATCAAAACTGAACCCAGATATTCCGCTTAAAACAAACATTTTATATCCCCACTTGTGAGGTTTTTTAGGATTATATTGAATAATGCGCGATGTTCTAGTTTTGGTAGGGATGATTTGTTCATCGACTGCCATAAATTCTTCTTTGGGTATTGTGAGGCAACGATCACGGATTCCTGAAAGAATCGGCCTAATTTTGTAAAGAGGGTCAAAATCTGGAGAATCTGGAGATGCCATTACAGAGTTGTCGGCAAAATGTAGACATTTTTTTATTTCCTCCCACCTATTGCACGTCATGGTTTCGGAAATTAATGGGTTACCTAGATCAGGATTCCAATAATGACGTGTAGAAGGTAACTGTACTATAGACATCATCATACATATTCCAATGAATTGTTCTATATCATTTTTCGACAATGAGATTGGTTTGTCTGGTCTTTGGTTTGTCGAGTACAACCGTAATTCCATAACTATCTGTTCCAAGATGTCGTCTTCAAAAAAATATTTAAAAAATTGAACAGGAGAATCTATATCGTCCAAGTCTTTTGGAAACTCTAGATCTCCCAAAAATGCAATATCATCTGGTGATTTACACATATTTCGACTTCTCCACACAAACTTCTCGGTAGCAGAAGTTGAAGGAGCTTCTTGGACTTCGTTTTCTTCATCAGAACTGCTCTCATCGCTTTCTGGAATAATTACATTTTTGGGAGTACTCATTTGGGGGTAATCCTCATTATCTGACACATCATCCTCGCTGTCAATACCATTGTTTGGTATTTCTCTTGCATATTTTGTAGTGTTGTAGAATTTACGAGCGTCCATATCTAAAAAAAATAATTAAAATCGATAAAAATACACTTAACTTGGTTATTGGCATTTTACAACTTATTTGACAGTATGTGCAAAAATTATGACTAACTGCATGATGGACCATATATGGACCAAAAACATTTTACACAATATTATCCATAATTTTATATAAAAGTGATCATTTTATTACTTACCCAATGAAAATAATATTAAACCAGTGTAATATAATTATTTATAGCGTTTTACAAACAAAAAACTAAAAAAAAAACACTTTTGAATATCACGTTTGTACAGAAAATCATAAACCGACATTTGGAAACAGTCGAACGCACATCTAGTACAACCAGAGACATCTAGCAAGAAGTTTGACAACTAGTAACGCGGATCATAGATAAAACTTTAGTATTATTGCCAGAAGCAAGAAATATTTTATTATTTTGTTGTTTTTTATGGCCAAAGATTATTTTGGATCATATATGAGCCAGTATGCGGTAAGGGGTTAAATGCCTTGAAGCCTGGCATACTTTTTTCTTCCTTATTAATGTAGGTACGCTGAGGCATTTTCTTCCAATAGAGCGCGGTTTCGTCAACATTAAAAATTTGTTCCTTGACGTATTCTTCTTTCCTAATCAATGTGTCAAATATTTCGATAAAATCTTCAGCAGCCTTGTAATCGGCACTAGCTGCCTCTCCGCTTATTTTCACATTTTGATAATTCGCCCGTTTTTTGAATCTCGCAAACCGACCATTACTGGCAGTAAATGTTTGCTCGTAGTTAGTTCGCTCCTTTAATTTTAGGTTTTCAAAAAGGCTCAGCACCTTTGTCTTTATGGTCACAAGGCTAAGGGGGATTCGTTTTTTTATCAAATCTTCCATCCAAATCACCAATAGTTTTTCCATTTTCGTAAATGGGTCCAAGTTTTTTTTTTGTTATTGTAGATTTTATAGATTACTACTCCTTTAACAGCTTCACTGATACTTAGTTTATTCTTCAAAATTGTAGAGATCGTTGAATGTGATAAGTGTAGATCGCGAGCTATGTCCTTCACTCTTTTACCACTCTCATATTGTTTAATTATTTTAAGTTTTATTTCTAAATCTATTGCACTTCTCTTTTTTTTTGTCACATCTACTCCGTTTGCCAGTCATTATGGACACGATTTATTGATTATTCACTTAAGATATTAAATGGGTATATGTATTATTTATATCTTATTATATTAATGTGTATATATGTCCATGTTCAAAAACACTGTGTTAACTGAATTATGTATACATAATTTTAAAACAACGAAGGGACGAAGTGAGAAACAAACGACATTCTTTGCGCACATCCCGCGATCTACTGACCGGCAGGAAGTTTTTATGGCATCATTATTGCGTCATCTTTGTTTACGCATGAATCAGGGTTGACAAAGACGCACCGTAATGCAATTTTTAAAAAAAATCTTTTTTTTTTTTTGGTCGTAAGTGCGAATGGTCGTAAGTAGAACCGTCGTAAGTCGAGGACTATCTGTATATAAAAGTGCTAGTGATAAAGGCCCCGTTACGCTTGTCCTCCCTGGCCCTTGTCATGTTCGAGATCTCTCTCCGCTTCCGATCGGCTGAGAATGATGTGATTTGGGAGTCTGTATTTGTATCTGAAGGGTAGTTCGTCCAGTCTCTTATGACGCCCGAGTTTTGCGATGAGCGGGTTTGAGTGCGAGTTTAAATGTATTTTGCTGTAGAAGTCTAGTGTCATTTTGTGGCAGTACTCCTTGATGGAGTACTCTTTTGTTCTCTGGTGTAGCTTTTGAAGATTTGCGCCCGGCATTGTCTTATAAATGATTTGGAGTGCTTTGTTCTGTGCCGGCTGGAGCCTATTGTAAATGTAGTCTGGAACGCTGCCCCAGACGGGTGCCGCGTATGTAATTACCGGACGCACTATGAGTTTGTACACCAGTAGCTTGTTTTTCCGGGATAGGAAGGAATTTCGGCTGAAGGTGGGTCTCAGCGCTGCGAATGCTTTATTTTTTGGCTTAACCGGTGTGGAGCCCCCACAATAGTTTGGAGTCCATATGGACCCCGAGATATTTAACCGACTTACGCCATTCCACAGCGCTGTTGCCCATCTTCAGGAGGGGGAGGCTGCCCACCCTCCGCCTTGTGAACATGACCGCCTCTGTCTTGCCGTCGTTGGTCTTTAGGCGCCACTTACGGTAGTATTTAGCCAAGGTATCCAAGGCACGATGGGGTAATAATTTTTTTTGTTTATTTTCGGGTACATCGCGTACTTTGTCATTTATGTGACGTTTCGAGTACACCTGTGACGTTTCGATAACACAAAGTGAATTGCTTTGAGCAAACTCCACAAGCCTGTTTCCTCTGTCATCTCGGGTGCCTATCCCAAATTTTCCCACTGATTCGTCATCTTTGTGAACACCGCCGATTCTTGCGTTGAAATCTCCGATTACAAATTTGAAGTGGGATGTGTTTGCATCATACATATTTTGAACTTCCTGGTAGTACTCTTCGATACAATCATTAGAGTAACTTTGTGTAGGGGCATATGTCTGTATTATTTGCATTCGATATCGCTTGTTTATTTCGAAAGTTAGGGACGCCACTCTGTCAGAAGAGCTCTCAGTCGTGATGATGTTATTCATCCATTTCTTGTGGACAATAAATTCCACTCCGCTGGTTCTTCCATCTTCTGTACCTCTGAAATACAGATGGTGTCCATCCTTCAATTCTATGAGATCTTCTCCTTTTCTTCTGACTTCGCTTAGCCCTACGATATCCCAATTGATGTGCTTAAGTTCTTCTTGGAGTTCAGTGATATGGGCCTCACTTGAGAGGGTACGAGTATTGAATGTCGCGATGTTCATTTGGAAGCAGCCGTTACCGATCCTCCGTATCCGTATCAAAGGCTCCCTTCTAGGACCGCTGCTGTAGCCCTGTCTGGGACTTCTTCCGGAGGGTGTTTTTATATATTGTTTCATCATTCATGGGGGTTTATTGGACAAGAAGTACTTTGGTCTCCCCTTATACCGCGCTGCCCAAGCGTATTGGTATGAGGTTTTATTTCGGGTTTTCCTTGCCCTGATGGGGCATGCGGATCGCGCGGTATTTACTTGCCCTGATGGGGCATGCGGATCGCGCGTAACAAGCTGCGTCATCCGCGAAAAGGGCGACGGAGCAATTGTCCGGTACCGGAATATCGTGTGTGAATAGAGTGAACAGGTGCGGTCCGATCAGGCTGCCCTGGGGCACTCCCATTAGGATATTTCTGGGGGTGGAGAGCCTCCCGCTCACCCGAACGACGGATTGTCGCTCGGATAGGTAGGAGCGGAGAATCTGTATGATATAAGACGGTGTGCCCGTCTCAACCAGCTTGTGTATTAAGCCGTCGTGCCAGACCGTGTCGAAGGCCTTCTCCAGGTCCAGCAGGACCATACCAGTGTAATAATTCATATTGAAGCCTATCGACACATCCTCGACCACGCGGGTTAGTTGGTGAACGGTGGAGTGCTGTGTTCTAAACCCGAATTGCTCGTGTTGTAGAGTATTGTGCTGGGTATGATATGGAGTGTACCTGTTCAGTATCACCTCCAGGACTTTTCCAAGTACCGGGAGGATGCTTATGGGTCTGTAACTGGATGGGTTGCTTTTGTCCTTGTTCGGCTTGTGTATCGGTACTATTACGGCCATTTTCCACTTGGATGGGAAATGACCGGTGTGTAGGCACGCGTTAAATATTTTGGCTAATTGTATGATTGCGCATGTCGGAATGTGTTTGATAAGTGTAATGTGTAAATGGTCTATTCCTGGTGCTTTATTATTTTTGAGGGCTTTGATGATTTTTGGACTTCCGCCGGTGTTGCGAGCGTGTATTCTTGTCGTGCGATGTCTGCGGAACGAGTGTTAAATTCGTCGAGTGATTCTTGTACTGTGCGGTCTTCGTCTGAGTCGCGATGTTAATGTGTAAGTGTGCTCGTATGCGTCTGCTAGTGCGTTTGCCTTTTCTACGTGTGATGTGGCAGTGTGGGTGGAGGTGAGAAGTGGTGGTATGTCTTCGTGTCGTTTCCTTATTCCCTTTGCGATCTTCCAAAGAGTTTCTGCCCCTGGTTCGATGCCCTTTAACCCTTAGAGATCGGCTAAGATTTACGCGAAGTACTCCCTCAGACCGGCGAGAATTTTAAACATTGGAACGCACTTATAAACAATTTAATTACTCTTCACACAAAAGGAATAAAGTTACCAAATAAACAGCATATTATAGTCAAATGTTGTACCTTTGTGTTAGTATAAAAATAATCAGAGTTTTTTGTTTGATATTGACTTTAAAATAATAAATAAAAATATATTACCGTGAGAATGGAGCTGCCACTTAAGTAAATCACTTATGGGATTTTTATTTTAAGGTCTATCGTAAACATTTAGTCATCCACATCGAGAATGTACTTTTGAACATGATCTCCATGTACAAAAATTATCGTTATCCGAAAGAATCATAGTAATAATTAAATTCAATGGAAGGTCTAAAAAAATATCTCGGCACAAACACACACACTCGCGCAACTGTCCGTCGGCATATGGACAGGGTGTCCATGCATTAGTTTTGTAGATGTAACTTTTAAAACTCAAAACTTTTGAATTGTGTGATATGCCTTAAAACAATTAGTTGGACATAAGGCAACTTCGCAGTCACTACACCAATAACGAGTTTGAACACGTTTCTGAGGCTGCCGCGTAGTATTTTTACATACAAAACACCGCCGATAAACCGATTGTCTCTTAGAATTGATAGTTTGTGGAATGTCTGATAAAAAATGTCGTGCACTTAGTCTAAGGGGATGGTCACCACTTTGTTTGGATTAAGGTGTTGACTCCGGATGATGATATTTTTGTAGAAGTTGTCGAACAACTCCTAATTGAAAGTCTGTTAGGCTCACGTCTTTTTTTGTCTTAAACTTAAACATCGCGTGAGCATTTATTAAGACCACGTCAATTGTACGAAACGCGATCTTTTTGTACCACTTATTGGTTTTACGGACGCACTCTACAAAGGTGATCATCATATCTGACCTGTCTACGGAGCCCATGTGTTTGTTGTAACTAACTACACACGATGGTTTCACAATAGCGGCTTTTGTTTTGTAATCGACTTTGCCGGTTTCTATTGGTGACGCATCTTGTGCAGTTGTCAACATGTGCACATCTCTCTTGTCGTGCTATTTCACAGCAAGTAGACATCCAGAAGTCATTGATGATGTTTCACCTTTCTGCACGATTCCAAATTTTGGCAGGTACTTCCTAGTTTTTTTTACTGTTCCACAGGCGTTGGTTTTTTGATCGTGCAAATACTTAAATAAAGCTGGACTTGAGTACCAGTTATCCGTATAAACAGTATGCCCCTTACACAAATATTCTGATAGTAGGGACACAACCACTTTTCCCGAAACCCCCATATCCTTAGATAATTGTTCGTCTATATTACTTACGGGTATTTCGGGTTTTGCTCCACAATAAATAATTAATTTTAAAACTAAACCGGTTTCACAATCGCACAGAACAAAGAGTTTAATTTCAAATTTGTGCCTTTTTGCCGGCATATACTGTTTTATTCGTAACCTACCGTTGAATAATACTAGTGACTCATTGATACACAAATTTTTAGAAGGATAAAAAAAATTCTTAAAATTTTCACACACCGAATCGACAGTCTCTTATTTTATATAGAATATCGTCTTTTGGCTGTTTGCAACTATCAGAAAAATGTAGCATACTTAGAATAGACAAATATCTATCTCGTGACATTGTCTCGCCAAAAATTGGTGACGACATTAATTTGTCCTTTGTCCAATATTGCCTGATCCTGCTTTTTTTGCTCCGAACCATAAGCATTGATAAAACGAAAAATAGATATATTTCATCAGCATTCACGGGCTTCCATTCATTCATTTGTGAATGCTGGGTAAATGTTTTTTTTTATCTTTAGTTGATCATAATATCTATTCGTTTCTTCAGAAACTTTTCTCACTATGTCACTACTCAAAAATAGTTCAAAATAATCTATTTCCCGACTTACTTCATTGAGATCGCAATTTCTCAATCCAGATTGTTGGTTGAAGTCATGCAATACTGGACGAAAGTTAATGCCATTTTGCCACTCAGATGAAATATTGTCTACATTTACGGTTGATGTGGGCTCTGTATTATCTAAAACAGTGCTCCGCAACCTTTTCCCACCTACGACACACCAAAATTCTTCCTAGAATTCCGCGGCACACCAAAAGCTAAAATATTTAAATTGATACACAAATTTTACAATAAATTTTAAACGAGTGAACGTGATGTAACGCGTGCAAATGTAGTATAACGCATGCGCATGAGTCTTCAGCGACGCGCATAAGGATCATTTTTCTTTGTCTATGACTAATTTGGTGCGGCCATGGTGTGTACAAAGCATACTACGCAGTTTTCAATAGTTGACACCAGGCGCTGGGGGACAATTGAAAAATTATTTAGTTATAATAATTATTCTATACTACATTTTGAAAAATAGACAATATTATGAAAAATTATTTATCATTGTGTATTAAATACATAATGAAAAATTGTAAAATGTCAAATACATTGAATTTGACCGCGGCACACCTGTATCCGGCTCACGGCACACCAGTGTGCCACGGCACACCGGTTGCGGAGCACTGATCTAAAACATTAGAATTGTCAATTTCACTATCACTAATTTCTGGAGGATCATCGATGTCCTCAATATTATCCGGTATATAATCTTCGTAGTCACTCATAGAAAAATCAGAATCAATGTCTAGAATATACTGTGCTATTGCATCATCATCCATCTTTTAAATTATGAAATGGTTCAATAAACAGAAAAATAGTTATACACTCAAACAAAATATCAATGTTCACAAACCAGCATTATTATGAATAAAAATCTACACAAATAATATAATTAATTGAGTTCCCTCACACAAAAATGATTGTTTATAAAAAAAAAAAACATAAATTACAACGAACTCCGAACGTAATGTCTAATAAATAACAATATAACAGTCACCCTAAATAAACATACACTCGAGATCAAGTACGTGTACCGACACAGATAAAACACTACCACTTCGCGACTCGGCAGTTATAAGACTGTATGGGTAACCGATGGCCGCTATGCGCGAAGTTTTCATGGGACACATCTTACAATAAAATAAAATAATATTAAACATTCATATAAGAAGGGTGAAACTTTAATTCCAAATCAAAGAAAATATATGAATGTATACGCTACACTTTTTTACTTTTGATCTGTAGTAGTAAATTTACATAATAATAAACGTTTTATACAGAGAATATGTGAGAGCTGCAGATGTAGCCAGCCGGAATTTTGGCCCGATTTTATTCGACTTCATATGTAGCCAGCCGGACTATAAGGGTTTATGTCTTGTCCCAAGTGGTGTTTTTGTGTTCCCTAATATGTTTTTTTATTTCGTTCCGCAGTGAGTTTAACGCTATTTTATCTACGGGGTGGTATGTACCTCTGTAGTGTTTCTGAAGCATGTTCTTCATTTGGATGAGTGTGAGGATTTCCGGCGGAAGTTTGGCACGGTGTGGAGTGACATTTTTAAGTGGTATGTAGGTATCACGAGCTTCTTCGATGATGTGCGTTAAGGTGTTTACCGCGTTATCTATTTCCTCCGGCGACTTAAAAGTGGATGGTGTTGAGTATAGCTGTGTTTATGTGCGTCTTGTAGCCCGCCCAGTCCGCACCCTGGTAGTCATACACCGTCCTCGGGGGGCAGGCGATACGCTCCCCTATGGTGAAGTACACCGGGAGGTGGTCCGATGAAAGTGCATTTATCACCTCCATTCAGGCAACCCCCGTGTGACCCTTTTCGATCACCAGGTCCAGGGTGGATGGCCTTTGCCCCCTCGCTCCATATCGAGTGGGCTTGACTGGGTGGTGTAGTGTGTGGTGCGTCGATTCTATATGATTGAAGAGTGTTTTTCCGTTGTTATTCTCTCCTCCCTGGTTCCACGAGGAGTGCTTCGCGTTGAAGTCGCCGGCCAATATGACCCGCGGCCCCATCGCGAGTGCCTTCCTCAGATCCCGAGTGTCAAGCTTAATTTTGGGTTCGCAATATGCTTCTATGAGTGTTATCGGATTGCTGTCGGTTTCTAGTCTGACCGCAGTCGCTTCTAGAGCGATCAAGATAGGATCCGATAAGAGTGTATGGGGTAGAGTGTCTCTGATGAGGATCGCCGTGCCTCCTCCCCTAGTAGCGCGATCATTTCGGTACAGGGAGTAGCCGGGTATTCTCAGGTGTTTGTTTTGTTTGAGCAGAGTTTCTGTGATGAATAATATGTCAATGTTTTTCTCACCAATCAGAAGCGTGAGTTCGTCCACCTTGCCGTAAAGTCCACTGGCGTTCCAGGTGAGGGCTCTGATTCCCCCGCGGGAGGATGACGCGCAGGTCGGGGCCCCCATTCTAGCCATCGAGTTGCTCCATCAGCTCGGCGATGAGAAGCGCCTTCTCGATCTTATCCCTGCATTGGGCCAGGCTCAGTCTCATTGGCATGAGTAGGCGGACGATCTGGGTCAGCTCTGCCATCTCGGCGCCCATGCGGCTCGGTCCGGTGACGGTGGGTTCAGGGGTCGGCAGCAGCGGTGGTCGGCGGCCGTTCCTCGGATCCCTCGGGTGGGTGAAGTTTTCGCGCTTCGCGTTCGAGTGTTGCATATTCGCGTATTGCGCGGTTTCGTGAGCGTTTGCGTCAGCGATAGGCTGCGAAGCGCGGGCGTTCTGCACGGCGGCCTGATTAATTTGTGTGGGAAGCGTCTTCCCACCTCGTCTGCGGAACTCTTGGAATTTGGCATTTTACTATTTCACTTAAAATGTCTGTACGCTGGTTGAGTCTCCGCCAACACCACGGTTGGGGGAGACTGCACCAGCGGTCGAGCGATCGCGTCGAAATACTAAATAATTACTATCAAAAAGCTCACGGCTATAGACAGAGGCGTCCAACCACGTCTCGGTAAGTGCAATCACAGAGTGATTGGAAGCAGCAACATTGTTGTAAAAATCTATTGTCTTTGTCTTCAAGCCGCGCACATTCTGATAGTAGACATTAAGTTTTGTGAGAGACGAAGTATTCCGCTTCTCTTTCCCATTCTGTCAGTAATGGTTCGGTAGTTTAGGAGCCTCTGAATTGGTAATCCTTTTTTTTTTAAGGTTTTTCGGGGCAAATTACTTTGAGACAAAATTGATTTGGTCTTGCTTACCTCTATTCCGATCTTGAATGACGAGTAGTCACCGCCGGATTTCAATTTCGACACTTTGAACGAGCCGGTAGTATCCAATTTTTTAAAGTATTTTTCTAAATCCTCTTCAGTAGTGTTACAATGAAGAGGATAACAATGGTACAAATCAAAATTATCGTTGGTGTTAATTTTACTAAGCAATGTGCCACGAATTACAGCCCTCTTTTTTTTCGAACTTCTGTCCAACACCGTGAGGCACTGCGTCTGTGGACTCCTCTAGTTCATTTTGCTTCTTCAACGTATTATTTTTATCATCGTCTGACGATGAGCAGCCTGAGTTGCGTGTTCGAGTTTCAAGTAGCGGAGAGTTATTTTTACGTTGTGCTGCTGCTACTCCTCTTGTTATTCGCCTTTCCACCGCGACCCCAGGTTTGAGAGGCCGTGAATTCTTCATGGTGGTAAAGGCGTATGATGTTCGAATTGCGTTAACATCTAGAGCTGGGGTCCTGGCTGCGGGGATTGGAGCGGCTGAACGCGCAGCGGTGGTTGGAACGACAGGGCGCGCTGCGAGGTCAGCGGGGATGTGAGCGGGAGCAGAGAGTGCGCGCTCGTCCATTGGAGAAATTGTTAGTTTATAGCAAGCTAAAATATGTGTGTTGGCCATTACAATGGACCCGGCGGGCTGCGGGGACGCGGGAGATATACAAACAGAAGACATGCTATCACTTTGCACTATTTTGTTAAATTTATTTTCCAGGTCATCTATTCGCGACAATAACAGCTTAACTGTGTTTAGCGGCTGCTTTGGCACTTCATAACATGATCTATTTATATATGTTGACATTATGTCACCGTATCCTTGTAAAAAAGGCAATTAACGAAGGAGAAATCACAATACGTGTTATCGGCACGACGGTCGAACCAGAACTATTTAGTCCGAACTCCTCCAATTTGACCGCTCATTACTGCAGCACCATCATCACATTGAGCGATTAATTGCGTTTTAGATATATTTAAATACTCAATTTCTTGAAATAGAGAGTTGGATAATCCAACAGCGCAATGGGATTTTGGTATTAAATACTTCCAAAATCGTTCGTGAATTTAGCCATTCCATTCATATCGAATGTTCATAACCATTTGCATAACTGTCGATACATCAGTTGTTTCGTCCGCTTGGATTGCTAAAATATCGCATTTCGAAATTTGTAATTTTATTTTTTCGTAATATACTTCCGTATTGTCTTAGAAGTGCCCTTGAATAAAGCGTCCGATTCCATATGCTACTTCATCGATATGTCAAGTTCAGCCACAGTCAATTAAACCACGATATACTCCGGGATTTAAAGAATCACTAGTCTCGTCATGACCACGCATAGCTAGTTCAAACACACCGCAAAACTTCACACAATCAATTAGTTTGGACAGAATGTATCGGTTTTTGTTAACGAGTTCGGTATGATATTTAATATCTGAACGATAGCCTAAATCCAATAGCATTCGGATATCAACACCTTTAGGCTTAAAACGTTTTTTAGATGAATTTGGCAAGAATTATGGTTTTTATTAGTCTTGAAAAAGAATACAGGTGTTAAAAATCATCATGTCTTCCTTCTCCAGGTCTTTCAAAGCAGACCACTTGTGCTGTGAACTAAGTTCACATTTATTTTTCTCCAAGATTTCCTCGTTTGAATCTCGGGCTGGTCGGCAGGAGGCGGGGGAGTCCTCACTACTTTCCTTTGAGGAGTGTACCGTACAGGATACAAAGAACTGTAAATAGGCACGATCGTTGCTGCGCAGTGCTCGGATAATTCAGGTTGCGGTTCCGAAAACGTCGATTGCCGATAAGTGAAGCGGTGGTGAAAGATTCCTTCCACGGTACGCCACTGTGCTAGGGGCGGGGCCTGCTTTTCGAGGTTTTGAGGGCTCGATCCAGCGATTGCAGGGGCGTGGAGCGAAGATGGTTTGCAGCGAAGCGAAAATGTGAAGCGAATATGTTTTGCAGACCCGAGATTCCTCTTTCTAAGTCGAAGTAGGTCAGGAGAAGTAAAACGCAATCGATCAATCGAGAAGTTCGATACACTTGACCCAGCGATGCTCCAACTTCTTTAACCCGTCTGAAAAATACGTTTTCTGGAGGTCTGCAAAGTAGGCCTCCGTGGCGGCGATAACCTCCTCATTCGACTCAAATTTCTGCCCGGCGAGTGACTTTCAAATTTGGAAACAAAAAGAAATCGCACGGGGCCAAATCCGGAGAATACGGTTTTGTCACGTTATCCTCCGTGGTAGCCGTTTTCGGGGCACCTGGGCGTGGCTCATCAAAAACCGACGTGCGACCTCGTTGAAACTCGTTAAACCAATTTTTGACGGTCGCCATCGAAGGAGAAAAGTAACCGTACACAGCATCCAAGCGCTCTTTGATTTCGCTGCGCGATTTCCCTTTCAAAAACAAGAATCGAATCACCGACCGATATTGCTCTTTTTCCATTTTTCTCAAATCCGCGGACACGCTCGCTTCCACACGCGGTCAAAACAATAATGCTCTTGCGATAGTGGTGCTATCGGGCGGTGAGGCTAAGTACTTATCGGACCGCCCTCGTAGGTCAGGAGAAGTAAAACGCAGGAGTAGTCGAGTCGAGAATGTACAATATTTTCTATCAAAAATGACCCCTCTTATGAACGGTCAGTCGGCCACAGTAAGCCCTCGCATCCCGCAAAAATGCAGTATTTTCGGCATTCCTGAGCCCTGCTTAGATCGACTGGTCAGGGATCTACTGTGGCGACAACCGTTCACAAGTCACATTTCCTTTACGGTCGCGTTAGCGTCCGAACCCAAACAAACATAATTTTTACAAGAACAAGAATTTCATATACATGTCAAGTATAACTTATTATTACATTACAATATATTTTATACATACAAAGGTTGACGCATGCATCCGATACACTCCCCCCGGTGTAGCGAGCCCTAGCTACACCCACGGTAGCTACGGATGCATGCGTCGATCATTGTTTGGGGGGAAACACTAATAGTTTCACACTGGGACGCGTGTAGATCCCCGCCGCTGTTTGCACGCGTACCGCTCGGACCTGGTCATCCTTTTCCGGCATAGTTTCCAGTACTCACCCTAGAGGCCACATATTCCTCGGTAGGGTGCCATCCGCGACGACCACAACTTCCCCCTTTTGAATAGGGCGCGCCGACTCGCCATTTTTGTCGCTGAGCGATGGTGGGTATTAGTTATGGGCCTAACTTTAAAAAACCGAGTTCGAAGGAAATATTGGGCTAAAGAGTGGCTACTAAAGATAGAATGGTGTACCCATTTAAAGCTACTAAAAGAAATTCTGTTAATTGCTGAAAAAGAAGACTATAAAAATTACTTCAGGATGAGTGAAAAATGTTTTGACCAGTTGTTAGAAATGATAACCCCATACATATCTAAACAAGATGCTTGTATGAGAAAATGTATAACACCTGAAGAAACATTAGCAGTAACATTGCGTTATCTTGCTACAGGCAGAAATATTGAAGACCTTAAATGTTCTGCTATCATGTCTCCTGCATCTACTCGTATTAGTGAAGCAATTAGGGATACGTGTCGAGCTGTTATTTATGTGCTCAAGGATTATATAAAAGTAAGTAAAAAAAACTGTTCTATTTAACTTAGGTTTATTTCTAATTTTAATGAGTAGGTAACAATTTTTAAAAAAATAATCAAATTACATACTAGTAGTGGCTTTAAGGCTATAATTTAATAAGCATCCGATTTAAATTATGAAAACGAGTCTACGGTATAACATCCTTCAGTATCTTGGGATGTCGATGGAATGTGCAAATAATATGTTTTCTCTGGTGGTTCTGGACCTTCATGAGAGGTCGGCATGGTAGTGGTGTCTGTATGAGACTTTGTTGTTATTATTATTTGTGATGCAGGTCCTGTTTGGTAAGTAGCGTGTGGAGGAATGGCTGGAGTAGACTTAATATTCAAAGGCGTGGATGTAGGAGTAGAAATGAAGTGAGAATGTGTGAGCGATGGGGGAGGAAGTACTGAAGAGGAATGCGAAGTGGAGGTTGCAGGTGAAGGAGTATCTGAAGAATAGTGTATATGCGAGGGAGCAGGTGGTGTTAGGTCTGAGTGACGTGAATGCATAGGAGACGACGACGCGCAGGATGAATGTGGTGACATTGTTATATTTGTACTGGGTTCGTTAATCTTCACAGAAAATCTGTGAAGATTTCCCAATTCTGCCACAAATAGAATATCGTTTATCGCCTTTTCTGCAAATAATCTTTGCTTAGGATGCAATTTTTCTATCTTTTCCGCCCAAACAAATCCCAGTGAATTACTCATTTTCGTATTGCACATTTGTGTATAGCGCATTTGAGGCGGATTGCGCAATTTCGTGAGCACTTGTGTCAGTGGCAGCTCGCGCAATACGGGCGCCCTGCGCGGTCGCCTGGTTAGTTATTGGGGGAGGAGGCGTCTTACCCGTCACGACGCCGCTCCATGAACGTCCCGGCGTCACATGCGGTGCCATCTGGCGGGCGAGTGACTTCGCGTACGCCAGTCTAGTGGGGCACTTTGAGTAGTTTGCGGGATGGTTCCCGCCGCAGTTTGCGCAAGTAGCCGGTGTCTCCTTGGTCTTGGGACACTCTGCCGTCAGGTGGTACTCGGTGCATTTGACGCACCGTGCCTGGTGATGGCAGTTTGATGAGACGTGCCCCAGTGACTGGCACCGGAAGCATTGGGTGCCTAGGCCTTTTTTGGGCCGGTATTTGACGAGGGTCACTGTAGTAGCAGAGGAATCTCAGCGTGACCTTAAATTTTCTCATGTCGGTTTCATTCCCAAAATGGGCAAGGTACATGGGCGCGCCTGTCTTGGTCGTCATCTTGACGACCTTTTGCGCTGGAAATCCATGGGCGGAGAGGTCACCGGCGATCTCTTCCGTGGGGATTTCTGGCAGACCTCGGATCACCGTCCTTTTAGTTTTATCGTCCATTTTCGTGAACGTATGGAAGTATTTGTTTTTGGCATCCAGGCCCTTGACGAGGCAGTCGTGGTCCTCAACGGAGTGGACCGTGATTTTCGCGGTCCCCTTACCCGCGCATTTCAATTCGAATTGGCCTTTTGCGAATTCGCGGATTAGGCCAATGAGACTCCCGTGGGAGAGATCACCGAGGGTGATTACCACTGGCGGTATTTTTGATTTATTTGTCTGCACCCTGCGCGCTACGCCGGGTGACTCCTCGACTTCCTCACGGAGGCAAGCGAATTTGTTCACTTGCGCCACTTCTGGGCCGGCCTCCTGCCTTCTTTTGACAGCGGCCCGTGGGGTTTCCCACTTTTGTGCCGCGGGTCCCGCGGGGGTTCGCGGCACATACACTCCGTTCACCAGGTCACACACGACCCCGTTCTGCATAATAGCGTCTTTTTCGCGCAGATATCACACAACACTCTCGTACGCACGGCACCACCACTGTTCACAATATTTAAGCGTTCGAGTCGCACTCACTTTTCACTTTATTTGTATTTACTAGGTAAATATATAGATCGGCCCTGAAGGCCCGCCTCTCAGCGCGCACGATAGCGCGGTACGCCCGCACGGCACACAGCACCCGTAACCGGTATAATGGGTACACCCCGATCTGTTGACCCGCAAGCGAGTATGGTAGAATCTAAAAGACCTATATCCGGCTAGTGTGCTTTAGCACTTCATAACATGATCTATTTATATATTTTGATATTATGTCACCGTATCCTTGTAAAAAAGGCAATTAACGAAGGAGAAATCAGAATACGTATTATCGGCACGACGTTCGAACCAGAACTGTTTAGTCCGAACTCCTCCAATTTGACCGCTCATTACTGCAGCACCGTCATCGTCATCACATTGAGCGATTAATTGCGTTTTAGATATATTTAAATACTAAATTTCTTGAAATAGAGAGTCGGATAATCCAACAGCGCAATGGGATTTTGGTATTAAATACTTCCAAAATCGTTCGTGAATTTAGCCATTCCATTCATATCGAATGTTCATAACCATTTGCATAACTGTCGATACATCAGTTGTTTCATCCGCTTGGATTGCTAAAATATCGCATTTCGAAATTTGTAATTTTATTTTTTCGTAATATACTTCCAAAATTGCATCCAATATGTAGTTTTGTATTGTCTTAGAAGTGCCCTTGAATAAAGAGTCCGATTCCATATGCTACTTCATCGATATGTCAAGTTCAGCCACAGTCAATTAAACCACGATATACTCCGGGATTTAAATAATCACTAGTCTCGTCATGACCACGCATAGCTAGTTCAAACACACCGCAAAACTTCACACAATCGATTAGTTTGGACAGAATGTATCGGTTTTTGTTAACGAGTTCGGTATGATATTTAATATGTGAACGATAGCCTAAATCCAATAGCATTCGGATATCAACACCTTTAGGCTTAAAACGTTTTTTAGATGAATTTGGCAAGAATTATGGTTTTTATTAGTCTTGAAAAAGATTCCAGGTGTTAAAAATCATCATGTCTTCCTTCTCCAGGTCTTTCAAAGCAGACCACTTGTGCTGTGAACTTAGTTCACATTTATTTTTCTCGAAAGATCGATGGGTGGTGGTATTGTTTGGCGGGCAGCCTCTAATTGGCCGTGTGTGGGCCTCCACAGTTACAGCAGGTGGCAGGAGTGTCTATGGCCTTCCTGCAATCCGAGGTGTGGTGTGCTCTGGCGCATTTCACGCATGTGGCTGGAGCGTGGCAGTTACCGGCTGAATGGGCGAATCCTTGGTATCGGTGGCATTGCCCCATTCCTTTTCGTTTGTGGAGTTCCTCCACTGTGACTCGGATATCGAGGACACCGCGGAGTTCGGTAAAGATCCTTCTGCCGGATGGGTCCCTTGCTAGTTTGGCAATAACCATAGGGAGCCCCACTCTGTTCCAGTTCTTCATGCGGTATACATTCAGAACCGGATATTCCAGTGATTTTAATTCCTCCGTGATGTCCTCAACACTAATAAAGGTAGGTAACCCGCGAATGACGGCTAGCAGTGGCTTTTCATTTTCCAGGTGGAAGGAATGGTATGGAATGGCGAGGGAGTCTGTCACGTGGACGAGGGCGCGGTAAGCCTCAACGGTTTCAGTTGAGATTTTTAGGTCTCCGTTGGGCATTATTTTTGAGGAAAATGTGATCTTCTGAGACCTGAGTTTTGTTCTCAGGTCTCCGTATTGGTCCGATTTGTGGAGGACAATAGGGGAAATGCGGTCCTTTCTGACCGGAAGTAGAGTCGGTGTGACTTCTGGGGATGGCGCGGGAAGTGTGGGAAGAGGAGGGCTGAGTGGGATCGACCGGCACTCAGAAGAGATATGGCACTTGATATTTGTGGAGACCAACTCCTTAAACGCGTATAAATAACGAACTGGACAATAGCGGTGGGCGTGGTGTGGTAGCTGTGACGAGTTAAGTTTATGCGCTGAGAGCGACTCTTTTCGCGGCGAAGCGCGAGAGATATGCGCAATTGCAAACTAAGGTAGCACTGTTTACGGTGGATATATATTTTTTAAACGTCGGCCACAGTAAGCGCTCGCATCCCGCGAAATGCAATATTTTCGGCATTCCTGCGCCCTGCTAAGACCGACTAGTCAGGGATCTACTGTGGCGACAACCGTTCACAAGTCTCATTTCCTGGACGGTGGCGTTAGCGTACGGACTCAAACAAACATGTTTATTTTATACAAAAACAAGAATTTACGTCAAATATTACAAACAAATATTCACATATAAAAGGGTGACACATACGTCTCATACAATTGATATTATTCACATATAAAATATAGATAATGTCTGCACATACAAGGGGTGACGCATGCGTCCGATACAGGGGTCATCAATGTATTCCTACTGTAGATGCATTCCTACGAATGTGCAGAGCAGTACGGGTAGCCATTGGCATTGGGTGGGTTTCAACACACCGGCTATCGTTCTCATGGTGGTATTGAGCTGGGTGTGCACTTTCTTGGCATGGACACTGCCGCCCCATACGTGTGCACAGTATTCGGCAGTAGAATAGACAAGTGATAGTCCCGCTGTTCGCAGTGTGTCAGCGCATACTCCCCATCTGGACCCTGCCAGCTTCTGGATGACATTATTCCTTGTTTTTAGTTTTGCACATAGTGAGTCAACTTGTTTTTTAAAAGTTAATGTTAATAAAAAAACGAAACGTTTTTCCTCTTTATAACCAATGTACCTTGTTATACAGCAGAAGATCTGCGTACTCACTCTCCATTTCAGCTAAAAAAATCTTTAAATTCGTGATGATTAAGAGCTTTAGCTATAATATTATACACTGGTACGATGCAATTTCGTTCTTTTTACTAAAATTGTAATTTTAACTCGGGTTTGCAACAATATCACACGAGAGCGAGAATAAAGCGGAACAACATTTTACGTCACGACGTTTTGGCGTGAACAGTAGGCATATGAAATGTCATATTGGGTTGCAGATGAAGGATCAATTTTGTTTAAAAAGGTGTGAACCCAACAACCCAACAATGCAAAAGTTATGACCGTTTTTTACACATACAATTAAACATTCTTTTTTTAGATTTGTATTATTTATTTAATCAATTATATAATTTCCATCAGTTCTTATAACCTTCTCCCATCTTTCTATCAACTTATTAATACCATTAGTGTAAAATTCCGTGGATTTTGATGCGAAAAATGTAAGGGATGTTTTTACCTGCTCTATTGTATAAATTTTTTTATCATTTAAAAAATTTTGCAGTGATCGGAATAAATGAAAATCGGAAGGAGCAAGATCTGGAGAATACGGTGGATGCTTGATAACATCCCAATTCAACTCATTTAGCTTGTGTTGGGTCATCATAGCCACATGTGGTCGCACGTTGTCGTGATTAAACACTACCCCTTTTCTGTTTACCAATTCTGGCCTATCCTTTTGAAGGGCGATGTTCAATTTGGATAATTGCTGACAATATCGTTCTGCTGTAATTGTCTGATTGCGTTCCAAGAGTTCAAAATACACAATACCCTTACAATCCCACCAAACACAAAGCATAACTTTTTTTATGGATTTCGGCCTTCGAAGTTGTTAATGGGGCTTGTCTAGGTATAACCCAATGTCTTTTTCTTGTCACGTTGTTGTACACGACCCATTTCTCATCTCCCGTTACCAAACGATGCAAAAAAGGTTCATGTTTTTGTCTCGCACTCAAAGCAACGCACGTTGAAACACGATCCAATAAATTGGCAGCCGACAATTGATGAGGTATCCAAACGTCGTATCGCGAAACCATCCACATACGCTTCAAATGTCTTAATACGGTTGTTTGGTTGACTCTCATCATCGACGCGATCTCCCTGGTGGTTAGACGTGGATTGGTGTCAATTATGACTTTTAACTTGTCGTCGTTAGACTTCAATGGCCGCCCGGTACGTGGTTTATCAATTAGTGAAAAATCCCCAGATCGGAATTTTGTAAACCATCTTCGTACCTGTCGAACTTTGATGACATCTGCTCCATACACTTCGCAAATGTTTTTGGTTGCCACACTCGCGGTATTGTCTTTACGGAGTTCATAAAGTAAACAATGACGTAAATGCACTTTATCGACCGACATTTTGAAAAAATACAAGGGCTCTTCACTGTACTCTGGCCAGGCCAAAACTGAATAGAAAGTAGAGGGAAAGCATTCTTTATACAATGGAATCATTTAAAAGAAGATACTATTCATCATTTCTTACCTGGGATTTTTTTTACCTGGGATCATAAAAAACGGTCATAACTCTTGCATCAACCCTATATACTATAATGGAGTCGATAATCTTAATCACCAATTCCATAACTTTGCAAATTTCTTCTGGACATGTCTGCGCACAAAGCGCTTCTTGATGAATGATGCAATGGTAAGCAAGTATAGTAGTATCTCGTGATAAATGTTTTCTTTCAAAATAGCAACAAACCGTTTTCTTACGACGGTCATACTTTTCGCCCCGTCTGTTGAATTGTCACAATTTTATCGAGTGGCATATGTTTTTCCATGCACTCAATTACTACAGCATTTACAAAATCCTCTCCAAGTGTACAGGTGGTGGATGTGCAGGGAGTCATACAATGGGCTGAGCTCTGCATGCACCAAGACCCTGGAGCTTCGTTCGGGCTGAAAGGTCGGCACAGGCTCCTCACTGCGAACGAAAACACTTATTGTAACACACGCGTTGGTGATGAGTATTGGTTGCTATTTTTCCGGTTTCGGTGTCCGCTGTCACTCGGATGACGGTCCGTGCCCCACTGGTGCAATGCAATTTCGTTCTTTTTACTAAAATTGTAAATTTAACTCTGGTATGCAACAATATCACACGAGAGCGAGAATAGAGCGGAACAACATTTTACGTCACGACGTTTTGGCGTGAACAGTCTCTCTCCGTGGTTGCAGTCCTAAGACTGGTTTGCAGCAATTTTAACTCCTCTCCTCCATTCCCCCCCCGTCCTGTACGGCTCTTTTTAAATCTGTATATGTTGAGCAGCGCACGTCCACCAACATGCCCTCCAGGTACTCTCGGTGTGGGCGTCCCCTAGAGTTTGTCCCCTCGGTCATACCCTCCATTATGGCATGCAAGAGGCCCTCTTGTCGTATTATATGACCGATCCATCTTGCACGCCTTTCGGACAGGATCCTGAGCAGGTGCCTTCCTCCTTCGATTCGTTGGAGAACCTCTTCATTTGTGATGCGGTCTCTCCAGGAAATTCCTAATAGTCTTCTATAGGACCACATCTCAAAAGCCTCTAGTCTTCGTCTATCTCTTTCGGATAGGCACCATGTCTCGCAGCCGTACATCAAGATACTCCATACATAGGTCTTGATGAGGAGTATTCTCAGTTTTAGGTCTATATTATTTGATTCTATTATTTTCGACCTTTTATGAAATGCAAGTCTAGCCTGATGTATGCGGCTGTCGACCTCGCTCTTGGACCGACCGTCCCATGTTATTTTGCTCCCGAGGTAGACAAACTCCTTGGTGTTCTTTAGTGGTTTACCCGACATCACTATTCTCATCTGGTGTTGCGCTCGGCCTACAGTCAGCAGCTTTGTTTTGTCTTTATTTATCTTCATACTGTAGTTATTTTGAAGAATGCTTTCCATAGTTGTTAAGGCCTCTTGTAGTTCCTCTTCACTTTCAGCAACCATAGCAATATCGTCAGCGAACCTTATCATATCCACCTTTTGCCCGTGTATCTTTACACCTTCTCTGTGACTCATTCTCTCTCTCAAGTCGTCAATCGCGCTCTGTATATAGGCGTTAAAAAGAACAGGTGACGTGAACAGTAGGCATATGAAATGTCATATTGGGTTGCAGATGAAGGAGCAATTTTGTTTAAAAAGGTGTGAATCCAACAATCTGTTGGTATTTTGTGTAGAGTTGAGTCGACGGACCTAAATTTTTTTATCCCACACTGTCGATATTGGAGTTTCTGGTGAAAGGGTGTGACAAAACTGTATCCATCCATTTTTCTTCTTAGTTTTGTGACGGCCTGTACTTTGCGAAGAAAATTTGACTCAGTCATGTTATTTTTATAAGATCGATACACTTTTTTCCGAGATTTTATTGCATTCGAACACTTCATCCCACCATGGAGGGGGTTGTGGCTTAAAGGAGCGTGTTTTTTTAAGGGAATCGAAGAGCCTGGATCACCAACTCCACGAATTTATCATACAGAATATGGAAATTTTTGTGTGTCGGCCAATCTACTTGTATTGAAGGCATCGAGAGAATGGGAGAATTTGTTCCGATTGGCTTGACCGGTGTTGAATTTACTACAAATGGGGTTAATGAATGGAGGGTGAGGTGATGGAAATGTAATGATTATTATGATTATGGAAGGTGATCACTCCCGTGGGGATCAGGCACTACATTCCACAATAGTGTAGGGGCTAATGTGGCTGAACATATTGATTGCGCTTGAATTTTGATTCGGCGCTGTCAAACGGGTGGGCGATCCGTCATTCACACAAAGTTCAAAGTCTTCCAGGATATTCACAAGTTCAGATCCAAATCTACATGTTCTAGGTGATCCCCATAGCATTGATGCTAGTTCATATCCCCAAGTAATGTAATAGGATGAGGTAGTGTTGCATTCCTTTATATTCCTTAGTTGTGAGATGATGATGAATGACGGATGCGGGATATAAACAGATATATAAGTAATATTTGTAGCTGTTACCGAGCGGGGTTCACTGAGGTGAGATTGGCCACATTTGAAGCGACATGCAGATGATCTGCATTGCTGCTTCTTGTGTCCGTATCGGCAGCAGTGGAAACACTGGTTGAGAAATAATACCACTAAAGAGTTGTGGAAAGCGTTAGACCCTCTGAGATAGGACCTGTCCATCAAATGTTAGTACAACTGTTTGTCTAGGGACCTATGTCACACCATCTGAGTTGGTTATCTTACGGTTAAGTCTTCTGGCTTTCTGGACTCTTCCATAGCCATCCGGTACTTCCAAGTTTTCTTGAATTTCCTCCTTCCTTTCAACCGGATTCCTCTTACGAGACCCATTTTGGTGACCATGAAAAAAGAAATAAATTATTTAAAGCCATACTCGGCAAGGGCTACATTTTGTAGAATATTATTAACCGTCAAAGGCTACAGCCAATCTATTCCAGCCTATTAGTTTTATGCCGTTTCTCGGTGATATGTGGCAGCGCCTCGTTGTTGGTGCTATGACACCCACGTATCTTGCTCGGACTTCCAAGGTGGTGTGGTCCGGCTGTGGCCGCGACTTCTCCACGAGCCAGTCGTCTTCAGGCTCCACAATGAAGGCTGGACCTCGGAACCAAGTCCCCGACGATGACAGGTCTGGTGCCTGTACATCTCGCGTCCCCATGTCTGCCGGGTTCAACTTTGAGGGCACCCACCTCCAGTCCCGTGCCGCTGACAGATCGTCGATCATGGTGGGAATCATCTGCTGGAGATTGCGTGTCGTATGTTTCTGTATCTGAATTAAATTGAGGTATTTTGGGTTTCCATGCATAAGGTAGTCTCTTAGTCATCTCGAGTTCAGTACGAATTTTCGTTTTTCGACTTCAATGGCCTCTCTGTATATTCGATGGGATTACTTTCTTAAGGCAACAAGTGTTTTTGATTTTTCGAAATCAATATGATGTCCTTCTTTCATGTTATGTAGGGCCAGTGTGCTATTGATATTCTTGTTGGATACGTCCGTTTTGTGTTCTGCTACGCGTGCTGATAATTTTCTTTTTGTTTTTCCAATGTACGAGTATGTCTTGTTACAGTTTTTGCAGGGGATTTCGTATATTCCCTGTGTTTCTAGGTCAATTTTATCTTTTATATTTCTGAATAATGAATAGAGTTTTTTAGCGGGTTTATAAACAGTTTTAATTTGACTTCTTCGCAGAATACGTCCAATCTTTTCACTTACAGTTTTCACATAGGGAATAATTGCAATAATGCCTTTCGTAGTTTCTGTATCGGGGCTATGTAATGTTGGTTTAATTGTGTCTTTATTTATCGCCTTGTTGATCCTGTAAGCTGGGTAACCGTTAGCTAGCAGCGTCTTTTACATTTTGATTAAATAATAGCAAACAAAGAAAAAAACTTAATCCATTTGCATGACAGTCATATTTTTATTAATGTAAAAAGTATCGAAATAAATGTTGAATCTTAATACTAAAAGAAATACATTTTGATTTGTTTTTATCTTAATGCGAGTTGATGAACAATGTTTTTCGTTAATCCCTGAGGTGCATAAATTATCAAACTTGATGGTTTGCCAACGCGAGAGCACGCAACATATAATTGGCCATGTGAGAAGCACGGATTTTCTAGATCCAACCCACAAATGGACATTGTTTGTCCTTGTGACTTATTAATAGTCATTGCAAATGCCAAGCGAATTGGAAATTGCAGGCGTCTGATTGGAATAGGCGAATCTGAAGGGATCATTGGGATCCGTGGCAGGAGAACAACTTCAGATTGAAACTTGCTGTTCAAAATGGTAGCTTCAAGAACATTGCCCATGATTTTTTTATGACCAATCGCGTCCCATTGCATAACTTAGGTGCATTTAAATTCCGAAGCAAAATGATTACTGAACCAATTTTTAATCGCAAGTTATGTGGTGGCATTCCTGGTAAATCCAGTGAGTTCAAGAATTCAACAGGATAGTTGACTGCTTCGTCAGGATCGACAACAGTGTCGATCGATTTGAACGACACGTCATTGCCAGGCAATGACTGTTGTATTTTAAAATTAATAGCGTCAACATCGATATTTTTTGCGGCCAAAATAGCTCGTTCACGTAGCCAAGCATGATTAATGTAATTAGTGCGCAAATCTGGGAATATGCATTCAATCAAAGCATCTTTCGTGGCTACCATGTTGCAAAAATTGTCTGGCAATTTGATGCATTGTGTATTACCATGCAATAGAATTTTTCCATTGCCAATGTTGAGCAATTGTTCGGAGAATGACAGTGCCAATGGATCGTTTTGCAGTTGAACACGCATATTTATGTTAAGGCGTAGTGTATTTACATTTCGCCATAGGTATGATTGTTTCAAACATGCATTAATTTCGTCCGCATAAGTAGCGCGTGGAATGACCATCAATGTCTGTCTAAAATCACCGGACAGCAGCAGTAGAGCGCCACCGAAAAGTCTGGTATTATTGTTGAGATCTTTCAGCGTTCTATCGAGAGCTTCAAGTGAATGCTTGTGGGCCATAGTGCATTCATCCCAGATTATAATTTTGCATTTTTGCAAAACTTTAGCCATGCCGGAATGCTTCTTTATGTTGCACATTGCGTCCGGATTTGTGTGAACGTTCAATGGCAACTTGAGTGCTGAATGTGCAGTCCGTCCTCCATCAAGCAAAGTCGCTCCAATGCCTGATGAAGCAATTGCCAATGCAATATGATTTTGTGATCGAATGCGCGCAAGTATCAGTGAGATGAGAAATGTTTTGCCAGTGCCGCCTGGTGCGTCCAAAAAAAAGAATCCGCCTTGTTGTGCTGCAATTGACAAATTAATTCGATCGTAAATGTTCTTTTGTTCAGTAGTGAGTAGTTGCTCATTATTTACAACAAACGTAGTCAAAGAGGCCGCATCGAACTGTTGTTCGCGCTGAACATCGCTGTTAATGATGTCTGTTGCTGGGCGGTTAGGCGATGGCATACCGAAATGAATGAGTGGCATATTCGAAATGAGAATGCAAATATCCTCAATCTTTATTAACGCCTCGTTATATATTTGCGACGAAAAATCGATATTGGCATCTTGATCAGCGGTCCGAATACGATTCAAAATGTCGTCGCTCATGGAATCTTTATATTTGTCCCAGAGAACAGAAGCTTGTGACGGAAAACATGTCGTCAACAATATAGCGAATAATTGGCGAATTTGATGAGGAGAGGAACTCAGTACTGCATCTGCAACTGTTAAATCCCAATGGTTGTCATCTTCCAGCAAATGCAATTCGCGACACGCATCGTGGTACGTGTCGTACAAAATACCATTGACTGTTCGCAAGTATTGGAAGGACGTCGGTCCAGGAACGTTAACCAACAACAAACGCAAGAAGAAGCATTCACGTTGCTTTGGATGGACTGTGTATAATCGACCTAATGTATTTCCCATAAATATGCCGTTGTATCCTTGGACTGGAACGCCTCGTTTTCGTGGGTCCCACTTTTTTGATTGTTTGTTCCACGTGAAAAATCTTGGCACATCAGTATACATTAATGTTTTTGCGAATTGACCGTAAATACCTGGTCGGTTGCATAGTTCGAAAAACTCAGTTAGTGTGGTTTTTGGGGCAGTTAATGCTCGTTGTAGAGCGGTCTCTTCAGTGAAAAAAACACGCTGTCCATTATCAAGGTGCTCGTCCAAATGTATAACAGCAGGGTATCTTTCGTGTATGGAAAAACTCAAAATGCGCCAAACTGCTTCATTGCTACTAATGTATCGGCCCATTTGATAACGTGTTATTTCGTCGTTATCATTTACATTTTGAACAGCAAATACAGCCATATCACTGCCCTTATGAACGTATTTGCAAATGTATTTGATGGACTTCATTTTCGATTTCCATTGTGAATGTGATATTGTTTTGTTTATTGAGATATATTAGAAATTCATCTAGTTTATCTTTTCCGTGAGGCCACACCACAAATGTATCATCCACATATCTTTTCCAAAGTTTAGGTTTATACGGAGCTGAATCTAATGTCTGTTCCTCAAAATAAGTCATATAGATATTTGCTATTACTGGTGAGATTGCTGATCCCATAAGGGCCTTTAATTTGTTTATATATTCGCCTTTAATTTGTTTATATATTTGCCCATGGAATATAAAATAGGTGTTGGAGAGGCAATGTTTAAGTAGAGGTATGAGATCAGATGGGAGAATGTCTAAATCTTCTATAATTTTTATTGTATTTTCAATTGGAATATTTGTGAATAATGAAACGACATCAAAACTCACCAACATATCGCCTTCTTCAATTTGAATAGTCGATATTCTCCGTGGTAACCGTAGAATTGGTGTGCATGCTCTTCGGTATGTGGATTTCTCTTTTGTCGCACCATTTTATTGCCAGTAAATTTTTGACGCTGAACGCCGGCGCACCCGGCAGGGGTCTGTCGTCTCTGTAATTCGGGGGAGGCGATGGTCCTGCCTGGGACTGTTTTTCTGTCCATTGGGGTCCCGGCGGCCTGGAAGACCCTCTCTCACGGTGTACCGTTCCAATGACAAGGAAGTCCGAGTGTTAGGAATGTCGTGGAGGGAGATTACGAACACCGCCCAAAACTGCTCTAAATGGAGAAGACTGGTGGCCTCCCTATGCTCCCTCGTGGAACTTGAAAGGGTGAATTGAATTGAAATTTTCCGAGTGGAGGAACTTCACCTCCCCTTTCTTAATTTTTTAAACTCATCCAAAATGTGGTATTTCTTTTCAACTAGCTTGTACTGTCCCGCATGCATATATTTTGATTTCAAACAAATAATTGAAAAGTGTTGGGCTCACTTACCAATCATCTACAAATAATCTGTGTACCGTACAAAGGTACAAAGACTGTAGATAGGTGGATGGTTGCTGCGCAATGCTCGTAGAATTCAGGTAGCGATTTCGAAAGCGTCAATCACCAAAAATTAATTAATGTCGAAATATTCTTTCCGCGCTACGCCACTGCTCTAGGGGCGGGGCTTGTCGCTGCTCGGGGCGGAGCCTGTACGTGGCTATTCAAGATGGCTGCTCGGAGCGGCTCCAGTGGCGTGACGATGACGATGGTTCTGGAGAAGCGAAGGCGGTTGTAGAGAGATTCCTCTGTAGAAGTTGAAGAAGTTCAGGAGAAGTAAAACACAGATGTAGTCCAGTAGAGAAGTATATTTTTGCCAATCCAAGTGATTGATAACTTGTTCGGAGTTTCGGTCCGATGGTAGGACGCCTTACTCCTTCATCGGATAAGTTCTGACTGTTTTGATATTTTTGGAAATTTTGGATCTTTTTAGGAATCGGGAAAGGATAGGTTTGTGGTAAATGTTTTGATTTTGTGAATGATTATGAGAAATTATAAACGATTAAATACATATATAAATATGATGGTATATACAAAGATAATTAAATACGAATATACATAAATTTGTGTCGTCACACACTGTTATATATTGAATGGGTGAAAAATAATGATGGTGAATAAATTATAAGAATGAATAAAGTATATGTAGATAAGTAAATGAGTGGGGAAACGTGTGTGACTTTTATAAATATATTAAGGTGTAAATAATGTTTATTGAGAGTGGTAAGTGCGGTTGCCTAAGGGGGTAAACTGTCTTGCGGAGGAGCTGTCGATGAAGGGGTGTCCAGAGTGACAATCGATGGGTCATTTGGGGGGATGATTACGGTTAAGGAGGGGGGGTTCGGAGGGGCGTTTCGTAATATTGATTTCGGGCGAGTGTGTCTGAATCTGGTGTTCGCGTTGTAGTTATCTAAGGATTTTATGATTGGGTTGGGATGACAGGATACAGAGCTGTAAAACCTCTCGGCCAGAGCGCGCATACGTTCGGGGATGGTATGTAGTTTGATATCCGCGTGGAGTCTAGAGTTACGTACTATGTAGGGTGCTTTTAAGATTATGCGGAGGGCTTTGTTTTGAATGACTTGAATGTGATGTAGAGTTGATTTCTTCGCGTGGCCCCAGACCGGAAGGGCGTAAGTCAGTTGAGGTCTGATGATCGCTTTATAGAGATGGAGTTTAGTGCGCAGGCTCAGTTTGCTGTGTTTGCAGATCAAGGGATATAATGATTTGAGTGTTCCGTGAGCTTTTGATTTGATATTATGGGCGTGTTTGTACCACGAGAGTTTACTATCCAAGGTGAGGCCTAAGTATTTCACGTGTTTCGTCCATGGGACGCTCTGGCCGAAGAGTTTAAGAGTTCTGACGGGTTCGATATATCTGCGTGAGAAGCGGACAGCTGTACTTTTGGTAGGATTTATTTTGATCTTCCATTTGGTGCACCAGTGCTCCAAAATGGGAATGAAGTCTTGCAGTCTATCGTGGGAATCGGACTCATATTTCGATGAAGAGAGGAAGGCTGTGTCGTCAGCGTATATTTTCGAGGAATGATGCGATGATTTGCACTAGACCTGACTTGTGCAGTTTGAATATGAGTCCGTTATGCCAGACTGTGTCGAAGGCTTTCGCCACGTCTAGTGAAAGGAGGGTCGTGAGGCCTTTGGCTCTGAAGGATTTGATTATGTGTTCTACAACGCGAAGAAGCTGATGGCTGGTAGAGTGTAATGGCCTAAATCCGTGTTGCGAATCTGGAATGATGTTGCGTGAGTAAGTTTCAGTCGAGAGACGTTCGAGGATTAATTTCTCGAGCACTTTACCTAGAGTCGGGAGCAGGCTGATCGGTCTGTGATTTTCGGGGATAATGTGGCTTTTACCCGGTTTAGGGAACATGATGACGTCGGCGTTTTTGAATGGGGTTGGAAAGAATTTATGTCGGAGGCAGGCATTGTAGATGGCGGTAAGGGCGTAAATGGCTTTTTTCGGAAGTTTTTTCAAGGTGAGATTATTGATTTTATCGGGGCCGGGTGCTTTTTTATTAATGAGATTTTTTATGATAGATTGTATTTCTATCGGTGAGAAGAAGTCTGTGGTGGGGGGGGGGGTTTGCTCATTTAATATGTCGACGACTGCGTTGTCGACCATTATTGAGTGAGAGGGGTCAGAGAGGTCTGCATTAGGCGAGAATATGTTTGCTAGAGAGTCAGCAAAGGTCTCTGCGCGGTCGCGAGCAGAGAAAACGGGGCCATTTGGTCCTTGAAGAGAGCTGGGTCGGGAGGGCGTATTTCTATGGCAACGCGTTAATTTCCATTTGAGTCCATCATTATATTCGAGGGACTCGACGAAGTCTGACCATTTGTCATTGCGGAGTTGCTGTAGGAGGTGTTTGATTTTTTTGACTAATCTGTTGTAGTCGGTCTTGTAAGAGGGGACAGCTGTGTTTTGCCACAGTTTTCTGGTTTTATTTTTTTCCATAATCAGTATTTTGATATGTGGAGGAAGGGGAAGTTCGGGTTTATCGGCTGGTCTCTCTTTTGAAGAGGATGTGAGAGCGGATTTCATGGTGGCTGTGAAGTCATTTATAGCGGTGTCTATGGAGTTCGTGTCGGGGAAAGTTGTCGGTATTTTGATGCTGCTGTCGACGTTAATAGCGAAATCGCTCCACGAGGTGATGTGTCGCGGAGGGGCTGTGGGCGAGAAGGGTGGGAAGCCATCCGTCAATTGAAGTAATACCGGGTAGTGATCGGATTGAAGCTGGTGAACAGTCGTGAGATCTGTTTGATAGAGAATGTCATTATGGACAATGATGTCGATGACATCGGGGCGATGGCTGTCTATTAGTGGATAGAGGGTGGGGGACGTGGGTCCTTCCACGAAGTATCTTTTGCGGGAGGAAATTTCATCAAGTATTTTGCCGTGAGTGTTGGGAGTGCGGCTGTGCCAGAAGTGGTGTTTAGCATTAAGATCTCCCGCCATGATGGTGGGGATATTGTCTGCGAGGAATGAGTCCAGTTCAGACTCGATAAGTGGGGAGGTAGGTGGAAGATAAGTCGCGCAGAGTTTAAGGGGGCCGTGGTTGGCGGTGTTCACCCCTATGCTCCCTCGTGGAACTTGAAAGGGTGAATTGAATTGAAATTTTCCGAGTGGAGGAACTTCACCTCCCCTTTCTTAATTTTTTAAACTCATCCAAAATGTGGTATTTCTTTTCAACTAGCTTGTACTGTCCCGCATGCATATATTTTGATTTCAAACAAATAATTGAAAAGTGTTGGGCTCACTTACCAATCATCTACAAATAATCTGTGTACCGTACAAAGGTACAAAGACTGTAGATAGGTGGATGGTTGCTGCGCAATGCTCGTAGAATTCAGGTAGCGATTTCGAAAGCGTCAATCACCAAAAATTAATTAATGTCGAAATATTCTTTCCGCGCTACGCCACTGCTCTAGGGGCGGGGCTTGTCGCTGCTCGGGGCGGAGCCTGTACGTGGCTATTCAAGATGGCTGCTCGGAGCGGCTCCAGTGGCGTGACGATGACGATGGTTCTGGAGAAGCGAAGGCGGTTGTAGAGAGATTCCTCTGTAGAAGTTGAAGAAGTTCAGGAGAAGTAAAACACAGATGTAGTCCAGTAGAGAAGTATATTTTTGCCAATCCAAGTGATTGATAACTTGTTCGGAGTTTCGGTCCGATGGTAGGACGCCTTACTCCTTCATCGGATAAGTTCTGACTGTTTTGATATTTTTGGAAATTTTGGATCTTTTTAGGAATCGGGAAAGGATAGGTTTGTGGTAAATGTTTTGATTTTGTGAATGATTATGAGAAATTATAAACGATTAAATACATATATAAATATGATGGTATATACAAAGATAATTAAATACGAATATACATAAATTTGTGTCGTCACACACTGTTATATATTGAATGGGTGAAAAATAATGATGGTGAATAAATTATAAGAATGAATAAAGTATATGTAGATAAGTAAATGAGTGGGGAAACGTGTGTGACTTTTATAAATATATTAAGGTGTAAATAATGTTTATTGAGAGTGGTAAGTGCGGTTGCCTAAGGGGGTAAACTGTCTTGCGGAGGAGCTGTCGATGAAGGGGTGTCCAGAGTGACAATCGATGGGTCATTTGGGGGGATGATTACGGTTAAGGAGGGGGGGTTCGGAGGGGCGTTTCGTAATATTGATTTCGGGCGAGTGTGTCTGAATCTGGTGTTCGCGTTGTAGTTATCTAAGGATTTTATGATTGGGTTGGGATGACAGGATACAGAGCTGTAAAACCTCTCGGCCAGAGCGCGCATACGTTCGGGGATGGTATGTAGTTTGATATCCGCGTGGAGTCTAGAGTTACGTACTATGTAGGGTGCTTTTAAGATTATGCGGAGGGCTTTGTTTTGAATGACTTGAATGTGATGTAGAGTTGATTTCTTCGCGTGGCCCCAGACCGGAAGGGCGTAAGTCAGTTGAGGTCTGATGATCGCTTTATAGAGATGGAGTTTAGTGCGCAGGCTCAGTTTGCTGTGTTTGCAGATCAAGGGATATAATGATTTGAGTGTTCCGTGAGCTTTTGATTTGATATTATGGGCGTGTTTGTACCACGAGAGTTTACTATCCAAGGTGAGGCCTAAGTATTTCACGTGTTTCGTCCATGGGACGCTCTGGCCGAAGAGTTTAAGAGTTCTGACGGGTTCGATATATCTGCGTGAGAAGCGGACAGCTGTACTTTTGGTAGGATTTATTTTGATCTTCCATTTGGTGCACCAGTGCTCCAAAATGGGAATGAAGTCTTGCAGTCTATCGTGGGAATCGGACTCATATTTCGATGAAGAGAGGAAGGCTGTGTCGTCAGCGTATATTTTCGAGGAATGATGCGATGATTTGCACTAGACCTGACTTGTGCAGTTTGAATATGAGTCCGTTATGCCAGACTGTGTCGAAGGCTTTCGCCACGTCTAGTGAAAGGAGGGTCGTGAGGCCTTTGGCTCTGAAGGATTTGATTATGTGTTCTACAACGCGAAGAAGCTGATGGCTGGTAGAGTGTAATGGCCTAAATCCGTGTTGCGAATCTGGAATGATGTTGCGTGAGTAAGTTTCAGTCGAGAGACGTTCGAGGATTAATTTCTCGAGCACTTTACCTAGAGTCGGGAGCAGGCTGATCGGTCTGTGATTTTCGGGGATAATGTGGCTTTTACCCGGTTTAGGGAACATGATGACGTCGGCGTTTTTGAATGGGGTTGGAAAGAATTTATGTCGGAGGCAGGCATTGTAGATGGCGGTAAGGGCGTAAATGGCTTTTTTCGGAAGTTTTTTCAAGGTGAGATTATTGATTTTATCGGGGCCGGGTGCTTTTTTATTAATGAGATTTTTTATGATAGATTGTATTTCTATCGGTGAGAAGAAGTCTGTGGTGGGGGGGGGGGGTTTGCTCATTTAATATGTCGACGACTGCGTTGTCGACCATTATTGAGTGAGAGGGGTCAGAGAGGTCTGCATTAGGCGAGAATATGTTTGCTAGAGAGTCAGCAAAGGTCTCTGCGCGGTCGCGAGCAGAGAAAACGGGGCCATTTGGTCCTTGAAGAGAGCTGGGTCGGGAGGGCGTATTTCTATGGCAACGCGTTAATTTCCATTTGAGTCCATCATTATATTCGAGGGACTCGACGAAGTCTGACCATTTGTCATTGCGGAGTTGCTGTAGGAGGTGTTTGATTTTTTTGACTAATCTGTTGTAGTCGGTCTTGTAAGAGGGGACAGCTGTGTTTTGCCACAGTTTTCTGGTTTTATTTTTTTCCATAATCAGTATTTTGATATGTGGAGGAAGGGGAAGTTCGGGTTTATCGGCTGGTCTCTCTTTTGAAGAGGATGTGAGAGCGGATTTCATGGTGGCTGTGAAGTCATTTATAGCGGTGTCTATGGAGTTCGTGTCGGGGAAAGTTGTCGGTATTTTGATGCTGCTGTCGACGTTAATAGCGAAATCGCTCCACGAGGTGATGTGTCGCGGAGGGGCTGTGGGCGAGAAGGGTGGGAAGCCATCCGTCAATTGAAGTAATACCGGGTAGTGATCGGATTGAAGCTGGTGAACAGTCGTGAGATCTGTTTGATAGAGAATGTCATTATGGACAATGATGTCGATGACATCGGGGCGATGGCTGTCTATTAGTGGATAGAGGGTGGGGGACGTGGGTCCTTCCACGAAGTATCTTTTGCGGGAGGAAATTTCATCAAGTATTTTGCCGTGAGTGTTGGGAGTGCGGCTGTGCCAGAAGTGGTGTTTAGCATTAAGATCTCCCGCCATGATGGTGGGGATATTGTCTGCGAGGAATGAGTCCAGTTCAGACTCGATAAGTGGGGAGGTAGGTGGAAGATAAGTCGCGCAGAGTTTAAGGGGGCCGTGGTTGGCGGTGTTCACCATTACGCATGTGGATTCTATGTTGACGGTGGAAGGGGAGGGGATGTGGCAGTGGTCTATTGTGATTTTGATGAGAGTTGCGGTGCCGCCTTTTCTGCCGATGAGGCGGTCGTCTCTGTAGCAGTAGTAGTTACGGATGCTGTAACGGTAGCTCGGTTTGAGATGCGTTTCCGTTATCAGCAACACGTCCAGGTTGTGCTCGAGAAGGAAATCCTCGACCTCGTGTTTGTGTGATCTCAGGGAGCCGTTTGCATTCCAGAACGCGGCGGATATATTGGATGGTTTATAGGTGCGAGCCATGTTCTTGGATGTAGTTAAGGAGGTTCATGGCTTCGGTGATGGCTGATTTTAGATTGTTCAGGATGAGATCGCGATTTGGGGGGGGGCGACGGGCGATGTGTAGTTTTGGGGTGTAGATGACGATAATAGGGGGCGGCGAGTTGCGATGTTCGCATATGACGCGTTGGAAGTGACCGGTTTCGATGCACTCTGGGGGGCGTTGGGGAATCGCCATGTGGCGTTGTTTGCCGAGGGGGCGTTGACAGAGGGGCGTTGGTAGATGCCATCCATGAGGGGGCGTAAGGGCTGCGGGGTCTGGAAGTGGTGGTGGGGAGCGATTGAAGGGAGGTTGCTCTTAGGGAAGCGTGGGCAGCCTCTGAAGTTGGCCGTGTGTGGGCCTCCGCAGTTACAGCAGGTGGCGGGAGTGTCCGCGGGCTTCCTGCATTCAGATGTGTGATGCGTTCTACCGCATTTCACACAGTTGGCTGGGGCGTGGCAGTTGCCGGCGGAATGGGCGAACTGTTGGCATCGATGACACTGGCCCATGCCTTTGCGCTTGTTCAGCTCCTCCACTGTGACTCGAATATCGAGTACACCGTGGAGTTCGGTGAAGATGCGCTTTGCGGAAGAGTCCCTTGTCATCTTGACGATGACCATGGGGAGTTCCACTCGATTCCGGTTTTTTATGCGGTACACGTTCTGTACCGGGTAATCGAGGGATTTGAGCTCTATCATTATGTCCTCGACGCTGATAGGGGTCGGTAGGCCACGAATGACGGCTAACAGGGGCTTCTCGTTCTCCAGGTGGAAGGAGTGGTATGGGATGGCGAGTGAGTCGGTGATGTGGACGAGGGAGCGGTATGCCTCGACGGTTTCAGTGGAGATTTTTAAATCTCCATTGGGCTGAACCTTCGAGGTGAAGTTGATGTTTTGGGACCTGAGTTTGGCTCTCAGGTCACCGTACTTGTCGGAATTGTGAAGAACGATGGGGGGGGGATGCGGTCTTTTTTGACCGGAAGTAGAGGTCGTACGACTGTATTTGAAGGTAGGGCGGGAGCTGCGGGAAGAGGAGGGCTGATTGGGCCTCTCATCCTTTTGTTTGTTTGGGTCGCGGTGGCATCATCTGGTTTCGGGTTTGACTGGGGACGAACGAGGGGAGGACTTACTTGAGATTGGAGAGCCCTTTTTCGATTTTTGGCAAAAGATTGCCAGTCCATATCTGGAGTATCAGGGATGATGATTGTTGGTGGGGGATCCATAGTGGCAGAGGAGCGCGGCGGTGTTGGGAGTGAGAGAGTTGGCGAGACAGTGGGTGAAACTGGTGAGGGGTTTGTGGCCGAGATCGAGGCCTCACCATTTTTGACGAGCTCGCCAAGAAGTTTCATTAACTTCATCGTTACTCTTTTGGATTTGGTCTCCATATTGAAGAGCTCGATGGCTTCCTCGAAAGTGGAGATGATTAAATCAGGGGATGTTGAGCGGACCGGAGACATAGCGGGTGATGGTGTAGGCGAGGCCACAGGGACAGAAGCGGGCGTTTCAGGTGTAGTTTTTCTGACGATGATACGTGGGGTTGTGATGAAGAAGTCCGACTTGTCGGACTTGATGGTCTTCATGATTGTTTAGTCGGAAGAAATGAGCAGAAAAAGAAGAATAACGGTAGAAGTAAATGTATAAATGGCTGTGGAGAAAGTATAGGTCAGTTATAATAATAAGATGAAATAAACAAATAAATAAATGATAGATAAGATTATGAAGGGTGATGTGAATGTATGAAGTATGGGGTGAAGAAAGGATGGGAAGAGTTGCCGACCTTGTTCAGATTTGCAACTCCGCCCGAGGAGTGGAAAAGAGTGAGAAGGACAGAACAGTCAGTAGCTTACTTGACGAAGAAGAAGACTGGCATGGACCGGAACTCGAAATAAATTAATTCACTATAACTTTTTTTGGAGGCCTGCTCCTTAATATATATACGAAAACGCGAACAAAGTTTAACACTGGTGGCTGCGGTGAGGAGATTGTTCATGCGCATGCGCGGTTGATGACGTCACTTTTGGTGTGACGGGCGTGAGCGATATGCAAAGCTTCGGTGGAGGTAACACTGATTGCGACTGCGCGCGAGCACTTGTACGGTGACAAACGGCGTAAGCGACCTGCTAGCGACACTATTGACTGGTCTCTGACTGAGACGGATATCTATCGAGTAACGGATTGCGGTGAAAGCACGACTGAATCGGTGTAGGCGACTGCTACAGAGCAGATCCGTGACTGGAATGCGCCCACGCTTTGATTTTTGCCAACTTTGGGCCCTCTATATTAATGGTCAATCGGTCATAGCAAGCGCCCGTTACCCGCAAATTACAACCACTTTCGGGGCCTGGAGCGCTGCTTAGCCCGACCGACCTTTGCCTCAGTCTCGATGCCTCGGACACCAGCACATTTTCCCTGTGCGGTCGCGAGCGCAATCGGACTCCAACAAACATACATTTTACATATAACATTTTACATAATATTATCACAAAATAGCATAAATTCGCATTCAAATGTAATTTTACATATTACAGATGATTGTAACATACAAAGATTAACAAATACAGGGACATATACAAATATTAGGGTGAATTTCCCTCCAGATCTACACAGCATTGTCTATCTCATCATACCACATACACACACAAGGGTGACGGCACACGTCCGATACAATCTGTGTCCTCTTCACAGAGCACATATCCGGTTTTCACATCACACCAGACAAATAACTTAATGCCGAAGCGATATCGTTTGGATGTAATGTACATGAAACATTATTTATACAGTCCAAAATCGAAAACTTTTTCCAAACTTCAGGTACAGTTAATGTCTCATTCTCTAGTTTATCCAGTATATGTCGATAAGTTTTCTTAATATAATATTTTTTAAAAGTGGAAATGATGCCCTGATCTAGTGGCTGAATTAAGCATGTCGTGTTGGGTGGAAGAAACACTATTTTCACATTTGTGTGTTCTAAATATGGATGACCCGGTGCATTATCTATTATTAATAGAGCCTTGAAATCGAGATTTTTCTGCCTTAAGTACGTTTCAACTTCAGGTACAAACCAATCATTAAACCATTCGGTAAATACAGCAGTTGTTACCCAAGCCTTTGCATTGGCCATCCAATGAACTGGCAGCTGCTTTAAATTTTTGCCTTTTAAAGCACGTGGTCTTACTGATCGATTTATCATAAGGGGCTTCAACATTCGATCACCCGATGCATTGCTACAAAATAGCATTGATACTAGATCTTTACATGCGTGGCCGCCACAGTTACAGCAAGTGGCTGGAGTGTCGATGGGCTTCCTGCATTCGGAAGTATGGTGCGCTCTGCCACATTTCACGCATGTGGCAGGAGCGTGGCAGTTGCAGGCTGAATGGGCAAATCCTTGGCAACGATGGCATTGCCCCATTCCTTTTCGTTTATGGAGTTCCTCCACCGTGACTCGAATATCGAGGACACCGCGGAGTTCGGTGAAGATCCTTTTGCCGGCTGGATCTCTGGTTAATTTAGCTATAACCATTGGCAGTTCAACTCTGTTTCTATTTTTCATCCGGTATATGTTCAAAACCGGGTATTCCATTGATTTTAGTTCCTCCGCGATGTCTTCGACACTAATGGAGGTAGGTATTCCACGTATGACGGCTAATAGTGGCTTTTCGCTTTCGAGGTGGAAGGAGTGATGAGGGATGGCGAGGGAGTCCGTGATGTGGACAAGGGTGCGGTAGGCCTCGACGGTCTCGGTGGAGATCTTGAGGTCTCCGTTTGGCATGATTTTGGATGAGAAATCGATCTTCCGAGACCTGAGTTGCGTTCTCAGGTCTCCGTATCGGTCGGTTTTGTGGAGGATAATAGGGGGAATGCGGTCTTTTTTGATCGGTGGTAGGGTCGGTGTGATTTCTGGTAATGATGGTTCGGGGAGTGTGGGAAGGGGAGGACTGGGTGGACCTCTCATTCTCTTGTTTATCGGAGTCACGATGGGCTGGGGATTTACCGGGGGGCTTTCAGGGGATTTGAGGGTCCGTTTGCGGCTGGTGGTAGCTGTTTGCCATTCCATGTCCGGAACATCCGGGGTGGAAGGCTCTGGCGGGGGGGGGGGGGACATTGGGAGTGGGGGTGAGGTTTTGTGATGTTGTCGGGACTGACGGAGCAGGCAAGGCGGTGGGTGGGTCCGCTGGCTGATTCTTGAGGATGAGCTCGAAATGTCCTTTGCGGCAGAGATCTCGGAAAAGCCTTCCCAATTTCAGAGTCACTTCCCTTGAGATTGACTCTGAATGGATAAAATCAATGGCCTCCTTGAACGAGATGTTCGGTTCAGGAGATTGCGAGCGGTCCGGTGACTTGGCGCAGGCGGTGTGGTTTCGGGGATGGGCGTCAGCGTTTCTTTTTTTCCGAGGAGTAGACGTTCGGCTTGGGGGGGGGCATGGCGAGGGTGGTGGACGGCGAGGTGCGGGCACTGGAGTGGACGAGAGTGACTCCTTTACGATGATGGTACGATGAGTTTTAATAATAAAGTCCGACTTAGTGGGCTTCATTTTTCTTTTTGGTTATATTTGACGAGGGGGAGATATGGGTTGTACGAGTGCGGTTGAAATAATAATAATAATAATAATGATAATAATAAAGATAATAATAAATGATAAATGTCGCAAAAGTGGGTGAGAAAATGATAAAAATGAGTGAGTGAAAGTGAAGACGGGATGGGAAGAGCTGTCGACCTTATTCAGGTCTTCAACCCCGCCCGAGGAAGTGAAAGTGTGAGTAAGGATAATATCAGTCAGTAGCTTACCAAAATAAAGTAGCGGGCGGCTGTCATCGACCGGCACTCAGAACGGATATGTCACTCGAATATGATTTGTGGAGGCCAACTCCATATACGCGTGAAGTACCGAATATCGAGTAATGAGCTGGACAATGGCGGTGGGCGTGCGTGGCGGTGTCAGTGAGTGAAACTTATGCGCTGGTCGCGGCTCTTCCGCGTCGTAGCGCGATTACAAACTTGGTAGAACTGTATTTGTTTGTGAAATTTATTTTGCGAACTGTACTGCGGGCGAAATTTATTTTGCGAACTGTACGGACTGGAGAGTGACTGTATTAGCGGTGATACGTGTGCACTGTAGCGCGTCCATGACGGTTCTCGTATTTTTGGCAAAAAGGGGCCCTCTTATGAACGGTCAATCGGCCACAGTAAGCCCTCGCATCCCGCAATTTGCGGTTGATTCGGTCTGCTTAGAACGACTGGTCAGGGATCTACTGTGGCGACCACCGTTCACAAGTCACATTGTCGTTACGGTCGCGCTAGCGTCCGGACCCAAACAAACATAAATTTTAACGTACATATCAATTTTACTTTTTAGTATTTCTTTACATAGATATAAGACTTGAGGTTAGACAAATTGAAACCACGTGTTGCTCTGAAAAATCAAAGTTTTTTTATTAATTTTACACTTTTTTTTCACTTTTTACACACACAAACTACACCTCCAAAACGCAACCTTACCTGAAAAATCAAAGAAACGACATTTAAGTCAATTTGTCGATCCTTCTTTTTTATGAAACACCTATCATAATTTATAACGTCCAACTATCAATTTATACCACAGACAACCGAAAGATACATGGGCAGAATTCATCACACTACCCTACCGCCAGCGCCATCTATCGCGTCAGTCCGGACAACCGTTGACAGCAGAGAACGCGCCACAATTCAAAGAGAATTCCAAGCACTAGGAATTCCTTTACATCTCCCCCCTAGGATAGAAAATCATACTCAGCATCCTCTCCTTTTCCTGCATCTTCATTTCTTCCTGGAATGGAAACAGGAATAAGTTTTGTGATATGGAACAGATTTGACTCCGTCTTTTTATGCCCCGTATTGACCCTAAATATTGATTGTGACAGTTTTTCTTCAATCTTAAATGGACCAATCCTCAACTCATCTAATTTTCTTCTATTTAGTTTGTGGCCATTTTCAACATAAACCATATCTCCTGTTTTAAAATCATGTTTTATTTTATTTTTATCAATTATCATTTTATTGTATTCATGTGACTTAATTGTTCTTTCCAATGCAAGTTTTCTATCTCTAATCCAGTTACCTTTGTCCTTCTCGAGTTCTAGTTCATTTGGTATTAATGAGACATCTGTGCCATCCAATAAGTATTTCGGTGCAAAGCCAGTTACTGTATGTTCCGTATTATTATATTTCTCTACACAGTTATGAGCAATAGTTGTCCATGCAGTAGTTGTATTTGGTTTTTCATTTATCTTGCACCTTATTTTATTTACAAGGGTTTGATTCAGTTTTTCGTTCAATCCATTAGAAAATGGTGAATTTACTGCAGTAAAAATCAGTGGAATTGTTTTTTCATTTAAATTTTTTTTAAATTCTTTTGAATTAATCCCTGGGTATTGGTCAGTGAGAGCCATATCAATTTCATTACAATCTGGTACAATATTTATAAGTTTTATAAAATCCTTTGCACTCTGTGTCTTTGATGTTACTATATAAGCGTATCGAGTAAAATGGTCAACTAAGAGATGTAAATATCTCTTTGTAGATCGGGAACCACCAAATCCTCCAATGGTGTCCATGGAAATAATTTCAAATGGTTTCGTGGCCGGACCCAAAAATGACATTAAACCATATTTAGCCGGTCCTCTTGTCTTATTCTTTGTACATATTTCACATTGTTTGCATAATTCTCTGATGTTTCTCGTTAAATTCTTTGCTGTGTAATACTTTCCTATTTTCCTCTGCATTTGTTTTATACCTATATGACACATATTTTCATGTATTAGTTTCATAAATTTTATGCTGAATTCTTCAGATAGTATTATCTTTTCTTGTTTTTTTATTCTCTTATAATATATATTATCTTTATGTATTAAATTATTCTTATAATTTTGAATGTTCTTATTTCCGTTTTGATCTATTAATATGTCATTCAATGTTATTATATTTACTATTTGTAATTGTTCCTGTATGTTTTTATTTGCTTCTAATACTGGATTTCTGCTTAAACAATCCGCCTCTAAATTACTCTTCCCTGGTGTATATTTTATTTTAAAATCATATTGTGATAAATAATAGGATAATTCAACCAGCTCTTCATCCGTTCTAGCCTTAATGTTTAAATTCTCCAATGGTTTGTGGTCTGAGTATACTGTGAAATGTTTTCCTATTAGCCAGTATTGCCAATATCTTATTGCTTCTTTGATGGCTAAGCATTCTAAGTATATAGCTTTCTTTTTCTTTTGGGTTTCATTTAATCTTTTAGAAAAATATGCTACAGGTTTTTCTTTCCCGTTTGGCTGAGTTTGCTTTAAAACTGCTCCTATACCTTCTAATGATGCATCTGTATATATGTTTATCGGTAATTCTTGATCAAAAATTTCTAAGATTGGTTGTGAGCACAGTAGTTGTTTTATTTTCTCGAAAGCTTCTTGACAGCTTGTTGACCATATGAATTTTTTGTTCTTCCTTAGTAAATTATGTAAAGGTTCCAGAATAGTTGAACTGTTGGGAATGTACTCACGGTAAAAATTGATTTTCCCTAGGAGTTGTCTAATATTTTTCTGATTCTTTGGTATTGGGAACTCCTTGATTGAAATTATTGGTCTTACTGTGTTATCTTGAATTATATGTCCGAGATACTTGACCGAATTTTTGGCAAATCTACATTTTGAGAACTTTAGTCGAAAACCTTCTTTTTTTATTGCCTCTAAAAGCTGTGATATATGATTTATGTGATCTGCATAGGATTCTGAAAATATCAAAATGTCATCGATGTAATTTACTGCAAATCTTATTAACTTGTACTTTCTTAGTATGTTACTTAGTATTCTTTGGAATATAGCTGGTGAAGTTTTGAGACCAAAGGGTAAGCAAGTCCATTGATAGTGACCTTCCTGTGTAACAAAGGCAGTTTTTTTTCTATCTTCAATCCGTAGCGGAATTGACCAGAACGCTGAGTTTATATCAAATGTTGAAAAGTACTTACAGTTTCTGGTTTTTGAGACTAGATCATCAATTAAAGGGAATGGTTGTGCCTGAGGTACCACTACCTTATTTAACTCTCTGAAATCAATACACAATCGCGTTTTCTTATTGTCTTCTTTTTTGAATGCTAGTGTTACTGGTGCTGCGAATGGACTGTATGATTCCTCTATAAGATTTCGGTCCAACAGCTTTTTTACTTGTTCTTCTATTTCTGTTTTGTCCTGTATTGAGCACCTATAAGGTCTTTTACTACAGTATTTGTCTACTAGTAGGTCAATGCGTGCTTCGTATTGCTGTACCGTACCTATATCATATTTATCCTTTGCAAAGCTTGATTTGTATTTTTCAATCAGTTTATTTATTTCGCATTTTTGTTGATTATTTAAATGATTCAGATCCATTATAAATTCTTCCTCTTTTACATCTTTGCATAGTGGTCTTCACATTTTTGTTCAATTTCTAATTTTTCATTTTGAATCAAATTAAATTCTTTTATTAAGTCAAGCCCAATAAGGAAATCATATTTGAAGTCCTTTCCATCAACAATGTAAACATACATTTTCTTCTCTATATCAAAAATTTTAATCTTCATTGTAGTCAAACCATCCGTCCTTTTTACACCATTAATTGTTATTAAGTTTGTATGGTTATATTTAGTTATATTTTCTTCTTTTAGTCTTAATAATTTAGAATTTATTAGGGAAACATTAGAGCCAGAATCATATATACCAAATACCTCTGATTTTCCCTCCAATGTTAGTTTGACTGTAATTAATGGTGTACTTACTCGTTTTTTGTTCCTGTACTCCTTATCACTCAGTTCAACATCTAATATGGCATTGTTTATAGTCCTATTATGGTATTTGTTCCTGTACTCCTTATTTCCTTGTTTAAACCAGCACATTTCTTCGGAGTGGAAACGGTTATGCTTATTTAATTTATCACAGATCTTACCGGGTTTGTTGGCTCTTTCAACATTTACTCTGTTATCATATGTGTTCCTCTTATATTTATTGTAATTATTGCTATTAATTGTTTGTTCATGTTTACCAATTTCACTAAAAAGATTTGTGGTGGATGTTATTGTTTCTTTATCCATTTTATATATTATATACTCTGGTAAACCCAAAACAATAAGGTTTATCAATGTCTGTGTGTCAATTTTATTATTTATTTCTAGCAATAATCTTTCTTTTCTTGTGGCATATTCCAATAAAGTACCTCCTTGAAATTTATATGTAAACGCATATTTCACTTGTGACCAGCCTTTGTTTCCATATGTTTCACAGAAATTAGCTTTCCATATTGCCCATCCTGCTTTTACTGTTACTTTTATAAGCATACTAGCGTACCAATCCAAACATTGTTTTTCAAGAAAATATTTGAAAGTTTCAATTTTTTCTGCATCTTTTAGTAATTCGTAACGTGCACATTCATTCTCAAATTCACTTATCCATTGGTTAACGTTGGGAGTTTTTTCTGAAAACTTCTCAATTAAAAATCTTTCTCTTATTTTTCCTAGGTTCCTATTTTCAGAACCTGTACTAATAATGTTATCAGAAATTTTTGTTTCATGTGTGATTTCGTCTAAATATTGGTCACCAAACCGCAAATTCTCACCTTCATCCAAGTAGATTTTCTTCAATTCCTCTGATAAGGGAATCCACAGTTTCCGTGTTTGGTGTCTTTTCTTCAGGGAATTCTTTAGTTTTGTGAAAACATCAGTTGCCGTTATACTTGTGTGTTTGCTTGCCGGTTTTAAATCATCAGGAATATCGAACACGCGTCCATCGGGTGTCTCGATTGCTGTTATGCAAATGACATTGGACTTTCCATCCGATGCCGCCAATACTACGAATATAAATCGCAACTTTTCCATATTGTTACAAAAATGTCGTTTTATAAGACTTGAGGTTAGACAAATTGAAACCACGTGTTGCTCTGAAAAATCGAAGATTTTTATTAATTTTACACTTTTTTTTCACTTTTTTTCACACACAAACTACACCTCCAAAACGCAACCTTACCTGAAAAATCAAAGAAACGACATTTAAGTCAATTTGTCGATCCTTCTTTTTTATGAAACACCTATCATAATTTATAACGTCCAACTATCAATTTATACCACAGACAACCGGAAGATACATGGGCAGAATTCATCACACTACCCTACCGCCAGCGCCATCTATCGCGTCAGTCCGGACAACCGTTGACAGCAGGGAACGCGCCACAATTCAAAGAGAATTCCAAGCACTAGGAATTCCTTTACATACGTAATACGTAAATACGAAAGTTTGAATACACACGACACGATAATACAGCACACAAACTAACTGGGCGACGTGTAGCCGGTGACTGATTGTTCTCGAAAAATCAAATTACGACACGTGTCACTCAACGCGCGCGATGCGTTCTCTAGACTCGTGGGGGAATGACCCGAGCTGGATTCGGGCAAATCACACAAGGGGTTAATTATTTTTTTAAATTGTCGTCGGTCAATGGGACACTGAGCAATCTATGAAGCATACAGTTCAAGGCGGCGAATTTATGGTTGGAATTATAGAGTCTGAATAAGTGTCTTTTCTATATATATGAAAGTCAAATGTACCATTCTTCGAGATAATTTTAGATCCAAGAAATTTAATTTTCCGTCCTGTTCTGTTTCTAGTGTGATAATCCTTCCGACCTCATAATCCTTCCTACGAAATATAACTATTGATTCACCTTTGTCTGCCTTGGTTAACGTTAAATTATTGTCTTTCAGTCTTTTTGATGTCCATAGCTGTGGCTAGTTCCTTCCGGGCGATATTATTCACTCGACACTTGGCGATGGATTTCTTGATGTTGGCTGCACACTTGTATTGCACATTTTTGTCCTCGTTACGAAGTAGTGCATCAGCGTCCACAGCGAGCTGCTCTATTTGGCTGAAAACATTTTTTTTGAATTAGAGAATACTTGAGCCCTTTTGACGAAAGGTCTAGTTCTTCATCCCAAAAATTATAGTTCGATAGGTTGAATACTTTTTCTGCAAATTTTAAATCTTTACTTGTGTCGCTCGTGTTAGGTATTCCGTTAATCTGGTCATATTTTAATTTGTTTAGTTTTTATCCAGAGTTTTTTCTTTTTGGATCCAAACGCACTGACAGATTCATACACACAATCGTTAAAAAGATCCCACTCAACTGGATGCAAACAATGAATGAGTTCTGTATGTTAAAAGGTCCCACTCAACTGGATGCAAACAATGAATGAGTTCTGTATGTAAAAAGGTCCCACTCAACTGGATGCAAACAATGAATGAGTTCTGTATGTAAAAAGGTCCCACTCAACTGGATGCAAACAATGAATGAGTTCTGTATGTTAAAAGGTCCCACTCAACTGGATGCAAACAATGAATGAGTTCTGTATGTAAAAAAGTCCCACTCAACTGGATGCAAACAATGAATGAGTTCTGTATGTAAAAAGGTCCCACTCAACTGGATGCAAACAATGAATGAGTTCTGTATGTTAAAAAGTCCCACTCAACTGGATGCAAACAATGAATGAGTTCTGTATGTAAAAAGGTCCCACTCAACTGGATGCAAACAATGAATGAGTTCTGTATGTTAAAAAGTCCCACTCAACTGGATGCAAACAATGAATGAGTTCTGTATGTAAAAAAGTCCCACTCAACTGGATGCAAACAATGAATGAGTTCTGTTTATAAAAAGGTCCCACTCAACTGGATGCAAACAATGAATGAGTTCTGTATGTAAAAAAGTCCCACTCAACTAGATGTGTACCAGACAGGTACAAAGACTGTAGATAGGCGGATGCTTGCTGCAGTGCGCGAAGAATTCAGGTCGCGGTCTCGAAAGCGTCAATCACCAAAAAATTAATTAAATTAATTTTTGGCGAAATATTCTTTCCGTGATGCGCCTCTGAACTTATGGGCGGAGCTTGTTGCTGGCTATTCAGAACGCGGCTCAGAGTAGCTCCAGTGGCGTAACCGCGACGATAGTTCCGGCGAAACGAAGAAATGAAGCGAAGTCAGTTGTAGATCAGAGATTCCTCTGTAGATCTTGAAGAAGGGTTGAAGAAGTAAAACACAGGAACAGTCGAGTGAAGATAATGTTATTTCGGAATGAATGAACGAGTTCTATTTCTTTTATTAAATTTTTAACACGTGCCCATTTTACTGCGTCGTCGATCTTTTGTCAGTGATTTGAGGGAATACCTTTTCCACTGTTGTGTCATATGTGTGATTGTGTTATTTATATGTGTATACTTATATTAAGTATTTGTGTGATAATCTCCATTTTTTATTTTTAGGCTCGATGAGCCTTTGTTTTCTCTCTCTCTCTTTTAGATTTGAATTGAGTCAACCATAGTTGGGCATGGTGTCTATACTTCAGAGGGATACGACAGCTCATGTCAGCGGCCCCGGTAGCGCGGTTCAGGTTAGGCGTCCTCCCGCCCCTCCCGGGGGTCTCAGTGAAGCGACGATGGTGAAGACGGTGGAGTTGAGGTGACGACGCTGGAGAAGAAGAAGAACGCGAAGAAGGCGCAAAGACGCGGCGTGGCTACATGAGCTTTCTTTGCTCTTTATAAATTACTTCGTTTAATGCTCTACCGTCTGAGGGACTGCAGGCTGATGACCGAAAGTGTAGACATCGATTGTGCAGACCCAATCAACAGGGAAATATATACATATACTTATTTATATCAGGTGTGTGTGTAGAGTGTGGGGATGGGAAGGTGTCGGCTGCGGCCTGTGTGATTGGAGCTTCCCCGCATTTGCATATGTATTGAAGACATATTCGGTGAGAAAACCACAGAAAACTCATCGAGGGAAGTCGAGCTTCAGAGGACCTCTGGGCTCTTCCGTTATGCGGTATTAACACATTCGGCTTGTTTGTAGAGTGTGAGTGTTGTAGTGCGTATAGTGTAACTCGAAGTCCGAGGCGTTGGCTCGCCCCTCTTGATTTTCTCGTTCAGCCGCGTACCGCCCCTCGGTCCCGGTGGCGTGTCGTGCCGTGCCCCGGTCGCTCCTCTGGATCTGAAATGTTAAACGCTGGGCAGTATCGGGTTGTCTGTGACTTTATAATTTAGCGAATTCGAGTATGTAGTGTACTAGTTATGAAGGCCCCGTTACGCTTGTCCTCCCTGGCCCTCTCCCTGCTCGAGATCTCTCTCCGCCTCCGATCGGCTGAGGATGATGTGATTTGGGAGTCTGTGTTTGTATCTGAAAGGCAGTTCATCCAGTCTCTTATGACACCCGAGTTTTGCGATGAGCGGGTTTGAGTGCGAGTTTAACTGTATTTTACTGTAAAAGTCTAGTGTCATTTTGTGGCAGTACTCCTTAATGGAGTACTCTTTTGTTCTCTGGTGTAGCTTTTTAAGATTTGTGCCCGGCATTGTCTTATAGATAATTTTAAGTGCTTTGTTCTGTGCCGGCTGGAGCTTATTGTAAATGCGATCTGGAGCGCTGCCCCAGACGGGTGCCGCGTACGTCATTACCGGACGCACTATGAGTTTATACACCAGCAGTTTGTTTTTCCGTGATAAGAAGGAATTTCGGCTGAAGATGGGTCTCAGCGCTGCGAAGGCTACGAATGCTTTCTTTCTGGCTTCATCAGTGTGGAGCCGCCACGATAGTTTGGAGTCCATATGGACCCCGAGATATTTAACCGATTTACGCCATTCCACAGCGCTGTTGCCCATCCTCAGGAGGGGGAGGCTGCCCACCCTCCGTCTTGTGAACATGACCGCCTCTGTCTTGCCGTCGTTAATCTTTAGGCGCCACTTACGATAGTATTTTGCCAAGGTATCCAAGGCCTTCTGGAGGTAATTACTTGCCCTGATGGGGCATGCGGATCGCGCGTAACAAGCTGCGTCATCCGCGAAAAGGGCGACGGAGCAATTTTCCGGTACCGGAATATCGTGTGTGAACAGAGTAAACAGGTGCGGTCCGATCAGGCTGCCCTGGGGTACTCCCATTGGGATGTTTCTGGGGGTGGAGAGCCTCCCGCTCACCCGAACGACGAATTGTCGCTCGGATAGGTAGGAGCGGAGAATCCCTATGATATAAGACGGTGTGCCCGTCTTAATCAACTTGTGTATTAGCCCGTCGTGCCAGACCGTGTCGAAGGCCTTTTCCAGGTCCAGCAGGACCATGCCTGTGTAATAATTCATATTAAATCCCATCGACACGACCTCGACCACGCGGGTGAGTTGGTGAACGGTGGAGTGCTGTGTTCTAAATCCGAATTGCTCGTGTTGTAGAGTGTTGTGCTGGGTGTGATATGGAGTGTACCTGTTCAGTATCACCTTCTCCAGGACTTTTCCAAGTACCGGGAGAGGAGGCTTATGGGTCTGTAACTGGATGGGTTGCTTTTGTCCTTGCTCGGCTTGTGTATTGGTATTATTACGGCCATTTTCCACCTGGATGGGAAATGACCGGTGTGTAGGCACGCGTTAAATATTTTAACTACAGGCGAACCTCGACTTTCGCACATAATTGGTTCCTGAAAATGTGTGCGAAAGTTAAATGTTCGAAAGTAGAGGGAAGAAAAAAAAACACCAAAGATTGTATATACTTCAAAAATTTTATTTGTCAAAAATTACTCAGTACATATTAAATTGAAATTATATTTTTTTAACGAAATTGTCAAGAGTTTTTTGTATTTTATTATTTTTTTTCTTTTCTTCATAGAGAGTTCTGTAACACGCAGTGCTATTATGGATCTCCCTACGCACTTTAGATATGCGTTCTCCATTTGGGTCACATTCTTCTATAATATTTAAAAATTTCTCAATATGTGTTAAAGCTTCGTTCAAGTTTTTTAATGTTAAGGTATTGGGTATTTCTTCTGGTTCTTCTTCCTCACTTTCGTTTTGTACGTATGAACTAGAATTTTCATTCTCGTGACGATCCATAAGAAATTCATTTGACAATGGTTCAGAATGTGATTCTATCAATTCATTAACATCTTCGCTATTGACTGAGGTATATTCTCCATCTTCAATAATTTTGGACAGTGACGGAATAAAGTCTTTTGCAGCATCTTTATCCGCATCGGCTGATTCTCCGGTGAATTTAATATTGCGTAAAGAATACCTTGTTTTAAAATTTGAAAACCAGCCGTTACTTGCATGAAACACCGTGTCAGAATCATTTTTTAGTCTAGCCTTCCAATCATTATGCAAGCTAATAGCCCTAGCTTGAATCTCCGAAGTACTCAGAGGTACGTCTTTTTGATTTTGGTCACTAATCCAATACATCAAAGATTTCTCCATTTCATCCATTACTATGCCGTGCTTTTTGGAAACAATTTTTGATGATATATTTCCACAATTTTTTACATATTCCTTAATTTTATTTTTATTCTTTAATATCGAACATATCGTAGACCTGTTTATATCATACGATCGGCCAATTGAAGCAAACGACTCTCCATTTTCAGATCGTTTTATTACATCCATCTTCGTTTCGATTGTATGAAGTTTATGGGTTCTTGGTTTTTTTTTTAGCTATATTTACTTCACAGTTTTTTCGTTTCTCACTCATGTTAAAACTTTTATTTTTTTTTTATTTTTTAAACAAAATAATTTATTTAATATTACTACTGTACAACTTCTCCCAAAATAAATTATGTTAAAACGGGTACGTAATATTTGAAACAAAACTCGCAGAACAATTCATCTGTGCGTATGCTAACGCAAGACTGAACCTGTCGAGATCAGACGGGAGTGTGTACAAATTAGTAAATTCAAATGCATGCGTTTGATTCGCTCGCTCTCGTATGTTAATGCATATGTGCGAACAGGACATAACACTTTTCACAGTGCGGACTGGGCTCATAAGCGTTTCATGGTGCAACAGGGAAACAAAACATTTTTGCATTATTTCGGGAAAAAAATAATTAAAAAACTATTTTTCAAAAATGTGCGAAAGTCGAATGTCCGAAAGTCGAGGTTCGCCTGTAATTGTATGATTGCGCGTGTCGGAATGGGCTTAATAAGTGCATTGTGTAAATGGTCTAACCCTGGTGCTTTATTATTTTTGAGGGCTTTAATGATTTTTTGGACTTCCGCCGGTGTTGCGAGCGTGTATTCTTGCCGTGCGATGTCTGCGGAACGAGTGTTAAATTCGTCGAGTGATTCTTGTACTGTGCGGTCTGCGTCTGAGTCACGATAGTGCGATGTTAATGTGTAGGTGTGCTCGTATGCGTCTGCTAGTGCGTTTGCATTTTCTTCGTGTGATGTGGCAGTATGGGTGGAGGGGATAAGTGGTGGTATGTCTTCGTGTCGCTTCCTTATTCCCTTTGCGATCTTCCAAAGAGTGTCTGCCCCTGGTTTGATGTCCTTTAATTTTGTGTCCCAAGTGGTATTTTTGTGTTCCCTAATATGTTTTTTGATTTCGTTCCGCAGTGAGTTAAACGCTACTTTATCTACGGGGGGGTGTGTACCTCTGTAGTGTTTCTGAAGCCTGTTCTTTATTTGGATGAGTGTGATGATTTCCGGCGGAAGTTTGGCACGGTGTGGAGTGACATTTTTAAGTGGTATGTAGGTATCACGAGCTTCTTCGATGATGTGCGTTAAGGTGTTTACCGCGTTATCTATTTCCTCCGGTGACTTAAAAGTGGATGATGTTAAGTATAGCTGTGTGTTTATGTGCGTCTTGTAGCCCGCCCAGTCCGCACCCTGGTAGTCGTACACCGTCCTCGGGGGGCAGGTGATGCGCTCCCCTATGGTGAAGTACACCGGGAGGTGGTCCGATGAAAGTGCATTTATCACTTCCATTCCGGCAACCCCCGCGTGACCCTTTTCGATCACCAGGTCGAGGGTGGACGGCCTATGCCCCCTCGCTCCGTATCGAGTAGGCTTGTCGGGGTGGTGTAGTGTGTGGTGAGTCGATTCTATGTGATTGAAGAGTGTTTTTCCGTTGCTATTCTCATAACCCTGGCTCCACGAGGAGTGCTTCGCGTTGAGGTCGCCAGCCAGTATGACCCACGGCCCCATCGCGAATGCCTTCCTCAGATCCCGAGTTTCAAGCTTAGTTTTCGGCCTGCAGTATGCTGCTATGAGTGTTATCGGATTGTTGTCAGTTTCTAGTCTGACCGCAGTCGCTTCCAGAGCGATCCAGATGGGATCCGATAAGAGTGTATGTGGTATAGTGTCTCTAATGAGGATCGCCGTGCCTTCTCCCCTGGTTACGCGATCATTTCGGTACAGGGAGTAGCCGGGTATTCTCAGGTGTTTGTTTTGTTTAAGCAGAGTTTCTGTAATGAATAATATGTCAATGTTTTTCTCACCGATCAGAAGCGTGAGTTCGTCTGCCTTGTTGTGAAGTCCCCTGGCGTTCCAGGTGAGGGCTCTGAGTCCCCCGCGGGAGGATGTCGCGCAGGCCGGGGCCCCCACTCTAGCCATCGAGTTGCTCCATTAACTCGGTGACGAGAAGCGCCTTCTCATATTTGTCCCTGCATTGCGCCAGCCTCGGCCTCATCTGCACGAGCAGACGGACGATCTGGGTCAGCTCAGCCATCTCGCCGTCCCTGCGGTACGGTCCGGCTGGTTCAGGAGTCGGCAGCAGCGGTGGTCGTCGGCCGTTCCTCGGATCCCTCGGGTGTGCGAAGTTGTCGCGCTGCCCGTTCGGATGTTGGATATTCGCGTATTGCGCGGTCTCGTGAGCGTTTGCGCCAGCGATAGGCTGCGAAGCGCGGGCGTTCCGCGCGGCGGCCTGGTTAATTTGGGTGGGGAGCGTCTTCCCCGCGCCCGTCACGACGCCGCTCCATGAGCGACCCGGTGTCACACGCGGTGCCATCCGGCGGGCGATTGATTCCGCGTACGCTTGCCTTGTAGGGCATTTCGAATAGTTTGCGGGATGGTTACCACCGCAGTTTGCGCACGTGGCCGGTGTCTCCTTTGTATTGGGACACTCGGCTGTCAGGTGGAACTCGGTGCACTTGACGCATCGGGCTCGATGATGACAGTTCGATGAAGCGTGCCCCAGTGACTGGCACCGGAAGCACTGCGTACCGAGACCTTTCTTGGGTCGGTATTTAACGAGGGTCACTCTGCAGTAGCAGAGGAACCTCAGAGTCGCCTTTAGCTTACCCATATCGGTTACCTTCCCAAAATGGGCAAGGTACATGGGCGCGCCTGTCTTGGTCGTCATTTTGACGACCTTTTGCGCAGGGAATCCCTGCGCGGCGAGATCGGCGGCGATCTCTTCCGTGGGAATATCTGGTAGTCCCCGGATTACTGACCTTTTGGTCTTCTCATCCACCTTGGTGAACGTGTGGAACTCTTTTTCCTTAGTATCGAGTCCCTTTACGAGGGCGTCGTGATCCTCGACGGAATGGACCGTGATTTTCGCGGTCCCCTTCCCGGTGTTCTTCACCTCGAATTGGCCTTTCGCGTTTTCACGGATCAGGCCAATAAGATTTCCGTGCGTTATTTCTCCGAGAGTGATAACCACCGGCGGTATCTTAGATTTAGAGTATACCCTGCGCGCTACGCAGGGTGCCTCTTCCGTTACCTCACGGAGGCAAGCGTATTTATTTGACTGGACCACGTCATCGGGTCCGGCATCCTGCCGCCTTTTGGCAGGTGCCCGCGGAGTTTCCCATTGTTGCGCCACTGGCCCCGCAGGGGTTCGCGGCACATATATCCCGTTAACGAGATCGCATACGATCCCTTTCTGCATCTTGGCGTCCTCGCGCAGCCCGCACACAAAACACCCGCACTCACGGCACTAGCACTGATCACAATTTGCGTTCGATTCGCTCTCACTTAAAATTATTTATAATCACTGAATGATTACAAGTATCGGCCCTAAGAGCCCGCCTCTCGGCGCACACGGTAGCGCAGTATGCCCAGCGGCACACCGCACACGTAAAACACTGGATGGGTTATCCCCGATCTCTATACCCGCAAGCGAGTATCGTGAAATCTAAATGACCTATATCCAGCAATGTTATTTCGGTAAAATTGGGGCCTCTAATGAACGGTCAACCGGCCACAGTAAGCCCTCGCGTCCCGCAATTTTCGGGATTTTCGGCCCGCTTAGGATGTCTGGTCAGGGATGTACTGTGGCGACCACCGCTCATAAGGAGTATTTACATTACGGTCGCGCTAGCGTCCGGATCCAAACAAACATAAAATATTCCTTCTTTTTCTGAAGGAATATTTGAGATATTACATACATTTTTCATATATATTCTTTATAATATAGAATTTCTGACTTGATATATTTCTTTACAAGATATAGCTGATTTACATACAGAATGAACAAATGATTATACAAATACATGAACATTAGAGTGAATTATAACATACAAGAGTTTTACACAGATTTAAATGTTTATCATACACAGATTGAGTGTTTATCATACACAGATTGAGTGTTTATCAGACACAGATTGAGTGTTTATCAGACACAGATTTGAATTTTTATCTTTTCCCTTGTACCACATACACACGTACAAGGGTGACAGCATACGTCCGATACAAGATGCAAACAATGAATGAGTTCTGTATGTAAAAGTTTAATATAATTTTGTAAGATGTTATTTTGGATATGACACTGTTTGATTTCTTTATTAAGGTGTGTTTTTTTTAGCACTTTTCACTGATTCTTGGCCTGATTTAGTTTTACTATTGGTATAAATATTAATGTATCTAGGAATAAGTCAATTTTTCTTACAGCACTGGTTAAAATATATTTTGAGAGACAACATTCTATCTTTAAGTTTGGACTTTTATCTTTTTAGATAGAATAACTGGTTATCGCCTGCAAACGGAATGGATAATATGGCTTTAAGATGGAACGTGATAGTCCTCATTGTCTTGCCACCTGTTTCTAGAGCTCGCATCTTATCATTCTCTTTCATGTTTAGGGAATCTCGTTTCCTTAACCCTTCCCTTATGGTGATAAAAATAATACGTATCATTCTCTTTCATGTTTAGGGAATCTCGTTTCCTTAACCCTTCCCTTACGGTGATAAAAATAATACGCGTGCTCCGGTGTTGGGTAGTGAGTAGCAATAAAAAATTAGCGATTTTAAATCGGAAAAATAAGAACATTCATAGATAATCCCCTTAATTAATTATAATTGAAGTTAAAAATTATAATAATTGATATTTATTTGCTGAAAACATTAAAAAACCATCTGGCAACGCTCACGGAACAGGCGTACGTCTAACCTATTTGCAAGCCTAGAAGCTACTAGTGGCGCGGAACGTCAGTCGCATACCCCGGCGCTTACGCTTATGCTTGCGACGTTGAGACAATTCAGCTCCTCGCAATTCAGTCTAGTATGCAAGAGTGAGATGCGAATATAGTGTCGCGCTTCCCGCATACTATTCACCTATCGTCAAGATGAGGCACTCGCCGCGTTTAAATGCGAATTTGTTTTCGATCTTTACAAAACACCTCGATGTAGTCGATAAATTCTGATTATTATTAATATTATTTTTTAAATCAATGAGGAATACCTAATATCTTAACCTTGTAGTTATTAGAAGCAACGTGTAGAAGATACCCAACACAGGGAAGGAAAGGTTAATCATAATTCTCCTGTAGTGAGATTTTATCAGAAACACCATTAAAGGCATTCCACTGGAAGCATTGGTCTTTTTCCGGTTTGAAAAAAGATAATGCTGGCCTCATAACTATGGAAAATACTTTGATACAAAAAGAGATACAGGTGTGATATGTTTATCTTGTATACCAAGAATCTCTCGACTGCTTGCCGAGGTCGCCCCATGCCTCCCTTCACTCCCAGTCCTCAACCCGAATGTTAACTGTTAGAAGTGTGTATCTCAATACCAGTTCGATCAAAATTCAGTCTTATTTGTGCTCCCCTGAAGATGAGGGGAAAGCCTTGAAACCGGTAGGGTTATACCGTTACAAAAAGTGGAATAAACAGCGTTTGATAAAACAAATTACAAATTTTTAAAGGGGTTTACAATACCATATGAATTTTTTAAAATATGTTTTTCTGTAGCATCTGATTTCATTTGTTTCTTATATTAATCCTGTGAAATTTATCTTAATTAATATATATATTTTTTTTCTTGTATTATTTTTGTTATCAATAAAGAATTTTATTATACAACTGAGATTACTATTTGTAATTTTGTGTTCACACTTATGACATGATTATTGATTAAGTTTTTATTTAAAGTTTAAATATAAATTATATTTATTTACTGAATAAAATAGAAATTTTATGTATTTTGTTTCTTTTTATTTTTACCTCTTTGTTATTTATTAGAATGTTTACAATGATAATGGTGGTGTTGGCGGAGAGTGAAGATGAATTGCAGAGTTTGATAAGTAAATTGTATGAGAGATGCGTAAAGAAAGATCCTAAATTGAATGTTGCGAAATTCTAAGCCATGGTAATAGAAAATGTGAAAGGAAAATGCATATATGGGTGAATAATGAATGATTGGTCTGAAGCGAAGAGTCTACAATCAATGTATTCTCCCAGTACTTACGTATGGCTGCGAGACATGGACGCTCATAGTAAAGAACACACAAAAGCTCCAGACCGCACAAAGGGGCATGGAGAGATGCATGTTGGGATATACTAAAAGAGACCGTAAACGAAACACCTGGATTCGCAATATAACAAAGGTAGAAGACGTTATAAAGGTGTGCAAAAGAATGAAGTGGCAATGGGCAGGACACGTAGCCAGAATGTCAAGACTCCCGATGGACATCCGAAATAATCCAATGGTACAGAAGAGGTATAAAGAGGTCCAGAAGAAGACTGAAGGTACGCTGGATAGATGAAATCAGGAAGCATGGCAGCATCAACGAGCAAAAAACCGAACTATTTGGAGTCAACTTAGGGAGACCTTTATCCAGCAGTGGATCGACCCTGGTTGACAATGATGATGAATGAACGATTAGAGTAAGTTGAGGAATTCTGCTGTTTGGGTAGTATTTTCTCAGAAAATAGAAGAGTTAAGAGGGATATCTAATGGTGTGAAGCGATAGGAAACAAAGACAATGGGGCATTAAAACATATGTATTTGAACTGAAAGTATCAAAATCTGCTAAGATGATATTCCTAAATAGTATTTTAGTGACTACTTTCTTGTATGGAAGTGAAACATGGGTGTGGAAAAGACTGATAGGAACCAAATAAATACTGTAGATATTTTTGCACTGAGAATACACAGGGTGACAATGTTATATACATGAATACGAAATTAAGTGAAAAGGAATGAATGTGAACTTAAGGCTGTGTTGAATAAGATGTAGAAAGGCATTTGGAGTTAGTTTGGGCATGTAGAACGGATAAAGTTAGTTTGGGCATGTAGAACGGATAAAGAAAGAAACAGTAACAAAACAAACAGTAGTAAATATAGCCAATGTGAGAGGAAGACCAAAAAAGTATATTCAACCTACGTAAGTACGATCATATAACTTCATACCTGAAGGCATTGAACTGGTTGGATGCTAGAAATAGACGCCAAATTCACATACTGCCTCTATTGTATAATATCCTTAACTGTCCCCCTGCCCCCTTTTATCTTGCTGAAAATTTTCAGCGTCTTTCCAATCATGGATTAGCGCTACGCTCAAACAGAGATTGTCTATTGGCATTTCCAGTTCACCGCTCCTCTTTTTTTTGTGTCGTCCTTTACTGTCCATGCAGTGAGTGGTGTCAAAATGCAACACATATTTTGAAGACGCTATAATTTGTCCAGCTGTTCCTCTGTAACATCCAAGTAACATATGTCCAGAATCGGAAAGAGCAGAGACTGTACGAGTAAAATTTTGGTTTTATTAGGTAGGAATCTTTGCAACACTTTAAGGGAATGAAGGCTGAAGAAGATCCTTCGGCTTACCTCATTTATTTGATCTCGCCATGAGAGAGTGTTACCTATTAGCAGTCCTAGGTTTTTAACAGTTTTATGTAATGGTATGATAGAGCTATCAAGTAATATTGGAGGAAGTAAGTCAGTGTTGAATTTACCGAGAAGCTGAGGGCTGCCAATGAGGATCGCTTGAGACATCTTTGGATTTATGAGTAAACCATGCTCCCCAGTCCACTCTGAGATCGATTGAAGGTCTGCATTTAAATTGTTCAAAACTGATTTTTTCAAATTTCTAGAGTACTATACCCCCTTAATGTGTTGAGTAAGATGTAGAGGAGATGGTTTGAACTTGTGGAATGAATGAATGGTGGAAGACTAACAAAATAAATACACATTACAAATGTGAGTGGAAGGCGTGGTAGAAGAGGAAGATCAAGGAAAGTATGGTTGGATCAAATGTATCAAATATATTTTGAAAGAAGGAAATGTAAAAAGTCAGAGAAATTGTAGGAGTTCTAAGAGAAAGTGTATGGTTGTATGTATGTAAAGATGGAAGATGTGTGTCACAATAGGAAAGTCTATCATTCTCTCTTTCTATACCTCGACAGGGAGACAGCGTGATGGTATGTAGAACGGGACATGGACCGGGCGGCTTAATGTCTGCCACTTTATTTTCTTACTTAGCCAGGCTAGGAACTTTTATTCTTTACTGCATACCAGATAATGTTTGTAAGGTATTTATTTTATTTATGATGGGAGAGTTTAAAGCAAGGTAGTGACAGAGAATAAGGTAAATGGAGCACTTAATGGGTCCTGAACATAGCCAATTTACATTTCAAATCCATTATCTGGCACTATCATCGAGAGTAAGGGAAGATGCAGACTCAGCAGAGACATATGACACGCATGGCAACTGATCAAATCTTCACCATCCCTAGGGTTAAAACATGGCAATATGCCTTTTTAGCTCCCATGACATATAATGGGGTCCAGAATTCAATAAAGGCAAAGGGCTGAAAACAATTTAGGCAGTCGATCGGAGCGTGGTTGTTATTGCGAAAGAAGTTTGAGTACTTGGGCTTGCAAGAGGAATGACTTGTAGCAAAGGTTTGTGTGAGCTCTTGAGTAGTTTTTTTGTGTTATTTTTTTATGATTATGTGCGGTATATTGTGGGATGAATGTTTTGGTCTGTCTGGAGTGATGAAGTGTGAGGAGTTTGATTTCGCGTAATGTGTACATATGTAATTGAGTGTCACTGTTTGTCAGGTTGATGAGAATATGCAACGGGGTTTCATATAATCAAAAATCGGAAAGAAGTATTGATTTATTTTTTTATACTATATGTCCTCAGTGAGATACAGGCAAAAGCCTAGTTTACTGGGGACACGACAAATGAAAGGCAACAAACCCAAATCCATTAAAATTGTGTGTCCAAATTAAATTGCCTGTTGTTTTTTGCAAATTATGTATATTTCTTGTTATGTGTAAAATAAATAAAGAAAATAAATGTTATAAACAATAATGAATCAATATCAACAGTAACAAAATTGACTGTAAAATAGTGTGTTGGGGCCCACCTTGACGTATGGAAGTGAAACTTGGACTCTGCATCTCTGTTTCTTACAGAATAAATAGTGTTTGGATATAGATATAACATGCTTGCTTTAGAAGCAGCTGGTGCAGTTTTATAAAAAAAAATTACTTTTACTATTTTCAAGACTTAGGTGATAAAACGGTTGTCTTAAACTTGAGTTTATTTTCCGATAACACAAGGAAAAGTTTAAAGTTTTAAGGCCTTTTTACACATTTTATTTTTGTTGAATAAAAATGAAATTTTGAAAAAAGTAAATATGAGAAATCACAAAAATTGATGGAGGTGGATATGAGAAGATTAGTGAATGTAAAGAAGGTGAAAAATATATATTGCAACAGAAAAGTCGGGCGCTCTGATATCTCTATGGTTAGAAAAAGCGTGATGAAATCTATTTTAGGGTACCTACCTCTCTAGCTCAACACATTGCACTGTATGCAAAAAATATGTGTTTTGACAGTTTATTGTTATGAAAGTTTCTGACAATTTTTTATATAAATAAGTTTAGACTTTGCCCCCACTATTTAAATTGTTTAAGTTTATTATGTAAATCAAACAGATTGAGGTATATCTATTTATCTTATAATTTAAAAAAAATGATAAGGATAAACCGTAAAGAATTAGTTTTACTCGAGAGTTGAATTATGGAACTTGTACAACGATGATAAGGCATATGGTATATAAAAATCTCCGTTGTTTTACGTCATTCGCCAGTAGTGACTCCAAAGTTAGGTCAGTGAGAGATATTAAGTACGTTGAAAAGTTGTTTTGTTTTATAACATTTTAGTCAACATTGTGCAAGTGAGTGTGTTTCTGTTTTCCTTACTTCAATGTCCTAACATTATATAATATCGTATGAGATATCTTAATTAGTAGTTAAATATTCTATATATTTGAGTTATATCTTCGATAATAGTATGCAATGCAAAGTAAAATGGTTAAAATGTTGTACTTTGCTCAAGTGAAACTGGTTTTGTTCGTATAATAACTGTCGTGTGTTGGTTATCAGTGTAAATAAATTACGATTGTTTTGCTTTTTGTGATAAGTTATTTGTTTTATGTTTTAGTTATTCATTAGCTTAACACATTGATCGCCAATAGGAGTTTCGTAAAATGTCCAAAAAATGTGTTTACGTTTTTAGGTTTTTAATTTAATATAACCTACCTATCACATTCATGAGTATATCTTTTAGAACCATGAAGATATCCTAAGGCCATATCGTAGTAAGATAGAAAAGGGCCGTGTCGGCCAAGTTTAATAGTAGTTTAATACAGAGCGCGTAGCCGACGGACAGAATGACACTCTGAAGTTAGGTATGTCGTGTCAGCCACCGGTGGCCGACACGGCCCAATTAGAATACCTCGGTGTCGGCCACCGGTGGCTGATACGGCGATCAACATGTTAAATGAAATGATATAGAAATAGTCAATAATAGTATTTTGGTGTCAACTTTGATGTATGGGAATGAAACGTTAATGTTGAAAAATACTGAGAAGAGCCGAATAAAGGCTGTTAAAATGCGGGACTTGAAAATAATACATGGAGTTACAATGTATGACAGAGTACAGAATGAAGTGATAAGGGATGAATGTGAACTTAAGGCTGATGTGTTATGTAGAATTAAGAAGATTAAATTGAAATGGTCTGGGCATGTAGAAAAAATGAATGAAGAAGGTTTAACAAAACAGATAACTAATGCAAATGTGAGTGGAAGGAGTGTTAGAGGAAGACTAAGGAAAGTGTGGTTGGATCAATCAATCTCTATGGGTCTGAGACTTGGGTTCTTTATAGAAGGCACATTTAAAGTCTTGAAATGTTCCACCAGCGTTTCCTTCGCCGAATTATTCGGATCCACTGGAGTGATCGTGTCACAAATGTTTCGGTCCTGCAACGCTCCAACTATAAACCTATAGAGGGTATGGTTGTAAAGGCGAAATTGCGGTGGACCGGGCATATGATACGCATGGGCGATCACAGATTCCCAAAATGAGTCATGTACGGGGAAGTGGCGGGCAAGCGAAGAGTTGGTGAGCAGAGGAAGCGCTATAACGACAATCTGCGAGAGTCGCTTACTTTGTGCAGGGCGCCTAAGGACTGGGAGTGGGTGGCTCATAACTGTGAGGGGTGAGAGCCGTATGTTCTCGGGATGATGGCGTCTCAGCGGCTAGACGTGTGAGAAACAGTCAACACGCTGCGAACATGCGTCAGCATGACCAGGCGGCTCAGCAGGGTCCGCATGTCTGTTGCATTTCCGGTAGGGAATGTGCATCTAGGATCGGGCTGTTGTCAACTTGAAAATTTTCAAAAAGATTAATTCACCTCTTGACTGTGCACAGTTACAACAGGACCTAGACTCCCTAGTCTCCTGGAGTGAGCAAAATCATCTTCTGTTCAACATTAATAAATGTGTCTGTGTATCTTATAGTCGATCGTTTTCACCAATCCACCATCAGTATACTATACAAGGAGTGGCATTAAACATTGTTTCTGAATTCAAAGGTTTGGGCGTAACTTTTAATGTCAGACTCACGTTCAATTAACCATAAAAAAATAACCATAAAAAATTAACCGTAAAAAAATATGACATCTTATTAGAGATATAGGAAAGTAAAATATCAAAATAAATATAGCATGCAATTTTTCTTCTGAGGAGCACTTACAATATCAATGCAGACTTTTTGAAAGTAAGCAAAAACATGACAATTTCTATAAAACCCCGTTAAAATACAGTATTAAACACATCAATTTCTTAAATTGATTGTATTGTATTACACTTGCTTTGTGTAAACAGTGTAAGCTCGCAGGTTTCTGGCTATGTGGCAATCTCTTCTAGCCAATCAGAATGTTGAAGAGACTAGTGAAAACCAGATTAAAAATTTTTTTTGTTAAATAATTGATCTCTTTTATATGAACTTTTCAGTAAAGTTCTACCTTAGAATTTCCTAAAAGACGAGTAGACATTAACTTGATTAATATGATAATATTACAATATGAAAATTGAAAACAAAATAAATATCAGTAAAACATTAAATATTTATGCTTCGTTTGCATAGATATATCGCATAGAACTATTTGCGTTTAATTTGCATCTCATTTGCACTCATTATTTCCATAAACCAGGACTGCTCAACCTTTTTATACACGCGAGATACTTTTTTTTAAAAGGCGACTTCGCGATCTACCAGGAAAAAATACATAATTATAATCGGATATGATGATTTAATATTTATCTTGAACAAAAAATTATACAGTATTAAATTTACATACATACATACCATCACGCCATTTCCTTTTTGGGGTAGGCAGAGAGGACAGAACGCCAGACTTTCCTGTCTTGACATATCCTTAGACCGAGGCCACACCAAAGTGCTTCATTAGGTACTAAGTTAGGTTTTACGTGACTCATAAACTAGGTGACTTCATGCTTGGTCACACCAAAGTGCTTCGCACAAATTCATTTGACATTTGGGAGCGGTTAAGTCAAACGATGCCACTCTCAAAACTAACCAATTTCATTACAACTTACCTTATTTTTATTAAATTCCTGCGCAACTTCATTCCAAAGTGATTTTATTACAGGTACACTTTTGTATAATTTGTTCGATGGGTTCCACAAAGGTTCTCTTTTATACACAGCTGTTATTAAAACTTCCGCCATCTTGTAAAAATCACGGTGACACAATAAAATTAACTAACACGTCTGTTTGTTAGGAGATTCACTCGGTGACTAATCGTCATGTAGTGTGTCGCGAATCGTGCAGTGTGGCCATTGCGATAATATACTATGCGTTAGTTCGCTATGATATGTCGCCTAACTCGCAGCGTAGCTCTAAGCATCAAGCGAGGTTCCTACCTGTTTGACCGAGGCCTTAGTCTCTTCTACATCCATCCACCTTCTCATGCAATTTCTCTGACTTGCTACGTTTCATTCTTTCTGAATATCATCTTCCATTATTCATGCTTCTCGTTTTACCTTCTTTGAAAATCTGGTCTGCTTTATAGTATCGTCCACTTGATAGTCTGAATGATATACTTTAAAATGCATATTTACGTGAAATAGGATACCTGAAGTGTATACGTGCTGTGGGCCATGGCCAATCGCATATATTATTAAAAAAGTTGAGATTTTAGTTCTGTCTAGAACATGAATGGCAGACCTCATCTCCGCTCATAAAGGGTCTTTCAAATTGAGCGGTTTTTTTGATTCAATTTATTGAAATTCTTGAATAAAACACACAATTTGCTTTGATTTCAAAAAACTTTTTATTGGTCATTGAAGTATAATGTATGCATTTAAACACAATAAACAATATCCGCCAAATGTCCACCTCTTGCAGCTCCACAGATGTCCACTCTTTTGTCAAAAATTTCGATGCCATTCTGGCATAATTGCGGTTCTAACTCACCAATAACGCGAAAAATTTCGTCCTTCAGCTCAAAAATCGATTGGGGTTGAAACACCAAAGAAAATAGTCCAACGGTGTCAGATGACATGATCTTGGTGGCCATTTAACATAACCGTTTCTGGAGATTACAATACATAAAATGATTAAACAATATGAGTGCATTGTTGTATTGTATACGACTCCATTTTATAAATGTCATATATTACACTTCTCAAATGTCACAAGACCCAGGCAAGTTTGCGACGCCATCTGTATTTTATCAGAGAATTAAAAAAATTGCTCAATTTGAAAGACCCTTTATATACTTCTTCTTCCCAGTGGCATGTCAGGTCCCTCAATGTTGAATATCACTTGAGAGTAGACATCTTTGTCCTCGGCAGCCCGAAAAAGATCTCCAACGCCCGTTATGCAAGTCCAATCACGTATATTGCGGAGCCAGAATATTTGCCTCCTGCCAACACCTCTTCGGGCTTCTATTTTCACCTTGGATGATCAGGTGCAGTAATTTGTACTTTGCTCCTCTAAGTACGTGACCCAAGTAGGACACCTTTCAGATTTTAATATTAGTCAGCAACTCTCTATCAACTTGGTTCTTTTAAGAACCCTCGTGTTGCTGACCATATCCGTCCAGGGTATCCGTAGCATTTTCCGGTGTATCCACATTTCGAATGCTTCCAGTCGGTTCATACTACCAACTTTGAGGGTCCATGCAATAACACTGACCAAACGTAGTATTGGACTTACCGTTGTCGAAGTTTCAAGATTAGATTATAATCGCAGAATACGCTTCTCATTTTATTAAAAGCCGCATTAGATGATTCAATTCTGCACTTTATATACAAGGTTTCAATTTTACTTAATTTGTTTGCATTAAAATTAATTTTAAATAATTTTTTTATTCAAGATTGGTTTAAAGATCTTAAAAGATTTGAGCATTTTTTACACTTGATGGATGGGCGGATGGAAAAATAATAATTTATAAAAGATCATGGCCAGAGGGCTTAAGGTTTAATCTGATCAATTTATTTATAGTCGATTTATCTCAAAATTTTCCAATTAAATTGCTTGTCAGTAATTGCAAAATATTTATTTTAATGATTATGTAGATATGTTTGTGTTTCTTTTATCTCTTACGATGGAATGAAATTGTTGTATGAAAATAATGTATTAAAATTTTAAACATTCAACATTACGAGTGTATTCTTAAATTTTGCTTATCATTCACTACCACTGTTTGGTTAAATTAAAGGCATCGATGAAAGTACAATACCCGGCGGTAAATAATACATATCGGGCTTAAGAAAGAGACTTCGGCTTTGTAGAGCATTGTCCCTGTCATTCATACATGTGTTCCGTCGCGATTTGTCGTGCGACAGAGACGACGCCCTACAAAGTCGAAGTCACTTTCTTAAGCCCGATGTGTATTACTTACCGCCGGGTACTGTAGTTGTTTTTTAGTTATATTTTTTGTGTTGAATTATGTAATTAACAATTTTTTTATATTAAACAAAAGAAAATCACATGTTTTTTTTTTTTCTGAGTTGTTAATGTTAATTCCTAAAAGACTTATATTATTTTAATTTTTATAATCATCTTTGAAAAAAATAAGCTCTTCCTTGCAACCAGGGCTGTGGAGTCAAAGCCAGAGTCGTGGAGTCGGAACATTTTAGGCGGAGTCGGAGTCGGAAAAAATCGACCGACTCCGACTCCGTTTAATTATTTTAACATTTTCTTTAATGAATAACGTTACGGTATGTGTTAACCAGTTAACCTCTCATCGTTTCATGCCTGATACTATGCACACTTTTATAATCGCAATAAACCCCAAAAGGGGATTACGTTCAGTTTACAGTTTTTACAAAATTAGATATAAAAACAGCAATACTGCGATATCCTGAAATTATTCAAGATTCAGCGCTGACCGTCACGGCCTTACCACTTACCACCTAATTAAGTTAAGAGCTTCCATAAATCCTGACTTATTTTGAGATCTAATTCCATTTAGACCACGAATAGGAAATAAGATTTATATAAAGTATATTTACTTTCAAAAATCTTATCTTGTGTTCTATTCAATATTGAATCAAAATAATAATAAACAATATAAATAAGATTTAGTTAACGTATGAAAACAAATGAAGCAACCTTTTTATTTTATTTTAAAGTGTTTTCTTATTTTTTTTTAATACCTACCTGTGTTGTTTTTCTAATTATTTTAAAAGTTTCATTTAATTCTTTTTTTAAATATTAATATATATTTTTAATATTATTTTTGTGTGAAGATATTGCTTAATGCGTATTGTTTATATATTTTTTTATAAAATTGTTTAATTTGTGTACGAATATAATTAATTTTTAATTTATACCTGTATCCATTATTAATAAGTCAATATAAATACATTAGGTAGACGCAGTAAATTATAAAATAAAATAAAAATTGAAGTCAGAGTCAAGAGTTGGAGTCGGTGTCGGAGTATAAAATAAAGCCGGAGTTGGTAAATTTTCATCCGACTCCACAGCCCTGCTTGCAACAAACCATTCCTTACTAATTTACAGTTTAGTAAAGATCACATTTTCTTTTCTTTCAATGGTCTTACAGCCCATATTGAGCTTTGGCCTCCATGAATCTTCGCCTCCAACTCTTCCTGTCTTTCGCCACGACTCTCCAATCCTGCGCCTGCAGCAGTCGGGTTGCGTCCCTCTCAACTTCGTCCACCCATCGCAGCCTCGGCCTGCCCGTTCTCCTTCTACCCGGGTGGGAGAGGGTCCTTCCAGGATTCTTTTGGGTGCTTGTGATGACGGCATTCTCTGCACATGTCCGGCCCATCTCAATTTGCTCAGTCTGACATGTACAGATAGCCTGGGAGCTTTGTAGATATTATATAGCTTGTTGTATCGTATTCACCAGATTTTGCCGTCATTCACGGGGCCCAGGATTCTACGTAGTACTCTTAAAAAGATCACATTTTAGTTATTGTAAATGTATCAATAAATATGATCAAGGATAAAATATACAGTTTCAGATAAATTTAAATTAACTTTTACTAGGTTAGTCAAAAAAGTTTTGAAAGCGGAAATGAAAATACATTTTTTTTGGGGGGAAATCACTTTTATTGCTCAGTATAGTCTCCCATAAGATCAATACACTTGGTCCAACGATCTTCCAACTTTGTTGTCCCATCACGGAAGTGACTTTCTGGAAGGCCTGCAAAATACTCCTCTACGACGGCTATAACCTCTTCGTTTGATGAAAAATGCTTTCCACGAAGGAATTTTTTGAGGTGTGAGAACAGCCAGAAGTCAGAGGGAGCTAAATCTGGCGAATAGGGTGGATACTGCAACAATTCGTACCCCAATTCACTGATTTTCGCGATGGTTTTTTGAGCTGTGTGAGCAGGTGCATTGTCTTGATGAAAAATGATCTTCCAAAACCATATCCTGTATTTTCACTATGATTTCTGGTGTTGATGCACTTTTTGGACGTCCTGAGCATGGATCGTCTTCAACGCTTGTACGGCCACGCTTAAACTCCAAAACCCATCGGTGAACGGTTGGAAATGAAGGAGAAGACTCCTTTAGTACTTTCACCATCTTTGCATGGATCTCAGTAGCCGATAAACCTTCCAAAACAAAGAATTTAATCACTGCACGATATTCGGATTTTTCCATTGTTAAAAAATACACTGACACGTCAACTTCAAATGGCTTGTAAACAAAGAATGAATTGACAGATCGAAATGAAATTTTGAGTATGTTCTTATGAAAGATGAAATATTAAAATGGCGTAGAAATTTTGGTTTTTCTACTGCTCCATAGATGTCGCTTTCAAAACTTTTTGACTAACCTTGTAGAAGTATAGTATTCAAATCTAATAACTCTTTTGATATTTGTCAAATCCGCTTTTGATATTTTACCTGTAAAGGCAAACTATTAATAACTCTCCCCATTATTATTGACCCCAGCTTCGAAAACCTAATTATACTGTTCAAGTATTTATTAAGTTTCTTAAGTTGACAAATTCAAGGTCCGTTTCAGCCTTTCAGAAGTTTTCATTTATTTTCCTTGGGTTTTCAAATGATTAGAATTCTTATTATTTCAGTATGGCGTCTTCAAACACAAGCGATAAGAGTATTGAAGAATTGTTGCCTGATTTCCCAAAAGGTCCCTTAACAGCCTACAGGAATCAGGCGTCATTTGATTGGAGAAAGTTGAAGATTGTTATCGAGGAAGAGGATTTGCTAAGGTTCAAGGTAAGAAATTTAATTCTATTTAATTTATTTACCTATTGATTTCTATTTCAGCAAATTGTATGATAGTTTCATAGTATAATCTTTACTCACCTTGTCTGGATCCAAATGCCTGATAATTTACCCTATCTGGATCCAAGTGCCTGATAATTTCATAGTGTAATCTTTACTCACCCTGTCTGGATCCAAGTGCCTGATAATTTACCCTATCTGGATCCAAGTGCCTGATAATTTGTATGATAGTTTCATAGTATAATCTTAACCCTTTCTGGATCCAAGTGCCTGATAATTTGTATGATATCACAGTATAATTTTAACCCTGTCTGGATTCAAGTGCCTGATAATTTGGTGCGGTGTAGGCATGATAGGCAAGACTGCAGCTTTCTCCTTCTCATACAGCTCCTGCGATTTCTCTGATTTTTAACTTTTCCTTCTTTCAAAATATCATACATTTGATCCAACAATACTTTCCTTGGTCTTCTTCTACCACGCCTTCTACTCACATTTGCACTATATTTGTTTTGTTAATCTTTCTTCATTCATTCATTCCACATGGCCAAACTATCTCAGAGTGCTATTATTCATCTTACTCAATACACCAGTTATGTTCACATTCATCCCTAATCACTTTATTCCCTATTATGTCATACATTGCCACCCCATTCATTCTTCTCAGTATGCGTATTTTTACAGCATTTATTCAGCTCTTTTCAGTTTTGTTCTACGTCCACGTTTCACTCCCATACATCAAAGTTAGTATTAAAATAGTGTTAGTGTATAGTGTCCGGTTCGAGTATATATGTTTTTGTGTTCCATTGACTCTTTTTCTTATCACTACATGCCAATATTTGTTAAATATATATATTTTTCATACATTTTCTTCCCCTAGTCTCTTCTATAAAAGTTATTTGGGAGCATTCCCTCATTGTTTAAAGTTGTCAAAACCCATGATCAGTTGCTGCAACGTAAACTATTTATTTTGTATTGTATTACACTTATGTTGTATACAACCTGATGTACTTATTACCATCTGGAAATCTCTTCCAACCAACTAGAAGGGTCACAAAGATGCCTAAAATGAAACGCAGACTTGAAATTCTTTTTATTTATTATGGATAACATTGGAAATATAACTCGGAGGAAATACATGCCAACATGCCTTACCAAATGGGGGCCAATGTGATGTTAAATCAGCTGTCTCAGAATAAACCGTGATGTTAAATCAGCTGTCTCGGAATAAACTGTGAGTTTAAATCAGCTATCTCAGAATAAACCGTGATGTTAAATCAGCTGTCTCAGAATAAACTGTGAGTTTAAATCAGCTGTCTCAGAATAAACTGTGAGTTTAAATCAGCTGTCTCAGAATAAACCGTGATGTTAAATCAGCTATCTCAGAATAAACCGTGATGTTAAATAAGCTGTCTCAGAATAAACTGAGTTTAAATCAGCTGTCTCAGAATAAACTGTGAGTTTAAATCAGCTGTCTCAGAATAAACTGTGAGTTTAAATCAGCTGTTCCAGAATAAACTGTGAGTTTAAATCAGCTGTCTCAGAATAAAATGTGAGTTTAAATCAGGTGTCTCAGAATAAACTGTGTTTAAATTAACTGTCCCAGAATAAACTGTGAGTTTAAATCAGCTGTCTCAGAATAAACTGTGAGTTTAAATCATCTGTCTCAGAATAAACTGTGAGTTTAAATCAGCTGTCTCAGAATAAGGTATAGCCTATGTAATACGAGTATTCTTTGAAAAAGTGTAAAATATTTTAATATTATTTATCACAATTTTATTGCAGTTATTATTTCGTAAATGTTTTTATGTCCACATATTTCAAATGTTTTTATGTAATTTATTGGTATATTCTACTTTTAATGTTACTTTTTATTTTCAGCATACTGTTTGGGAATATTTTCGAAATAATGAAATATTCAACCTCGACTCGGAGACATTGCCGCTGGACGAACAGAGGAAATTAACCGTTCGAAGAATGAGGAAATTACGTGAAGCTGACTTCTTTAATATAGAGAAAGTTAGATCAATTTATTTTTTATTAAACCTTCTTTTAAAATACGTATTTAATATTACTTTCAGCTAATTTTCCCTTAGAATTTACATATTTTTTTTTTAAATTATCAAAAGTTTATCTTCAAGTTTTGCCCAAATAAAAAATAAAAATCAAACCTCAACTAATTTTATACATTTTACAAAACTAGTTTAACCTTTTTAATCCCACAGGGCCGATTATCACCCCCAACTGGTGTATTGGAAAAATCCCACGGGACCGATTATCACCCCCAACTGGTGTATTGGAAAAATCCCACGGGGCCGATAATCAGCCTCATAGTTTTCATACAAGTTTTTATGTTGAATGAAAACAACATAAAAATATTTTTTTCATGAAATATGAAAATTATTTATTATTTTACACTCTACTCGTATAGGGAGGTAAACACAAAAAAATAGGTTTTAAAATTAAATATTAACTGAGATAAAAAATAAAATATAAACTACTGTTTTTTTTTTGTCGAAAAATGCCTGGGATTTTTCGCACATTTTATGCAAAATATGCTGGTTTTAAAAGGGTTAATATTGGAACCTATAAAAATCCTTTAAACTAAAAGTAATGTTTTTGTTTTTAAAATTATCGTAAATTAGTTTCACAAATTTGTGTTTTTTAAATTAGTCAATAATGTAATGTGGTTTAAATACATTTTTATTTAAAAAAAATTGATTTTGGTTGGTTAAAAAAATAAAGTGACAAATTTTTGTAAACGCACTGTTACTCACACTATTGCAAAATGACTCTTCAAACTTAATGATCTTTAGTGGCTGTGGACATTAGATTAGGTACTTCCCCGCATTTGCATATGTTCATAAAAACATATTTGCTAAGAAAACTGCAGAAAACTTACCACAGAAAGACAAACTACAAACTAACCTTTGTAGATTAACACCTCCCTAAAAGCATTGTATTAAAGTGTTTCCTAAAGCTGCACATGCCACCCATATCTCTAACACTAACTCTAATATTATTATACAATATAAGTGTATTAGATCAGTGTTCCCCAACCGGTGGTCCGCGGCCCGGTGCCGGGCCGCAAACAATATGTTAAATTTCAAGAAATTCGCCATGCAAAAATATTAAATATAGGATTTTTTCGCTTGCACGTTGACTTGTATTTTTAGTAATTGTTAAACAAATATAATTGGTATGATAATGCGACACGATGGTCGCTGGTTTTCTCAGAATGGACAGTCATAAATCTTCTCAGATACACTTAGGGAGAATGGAAATATTTGCTCTTGGATAGTGAACTCGGATGCAAAACCCTACCTTAATATATTTCCAAGAATTTCATAATATATAATTGTTTTCATTTTGGAATGGACCGGTGATAGTAACAGTACATACAAGTAAAATAATGTCAGAGACAGCACTGCAACCAAGAATACCCAATATATTAACAAAGATGCAACAGCAGGTTTCGCATTAGTTTGTTGAAAAAAACCCATTGTTTTTGTTAAATTTTAATTGTATCAGACAATGTTACAATTAAAATTGTTTAACTGTTATATGTATATTTGTTAATTATAGTTACACACTCGTATGTCCATCTGTCACAATATAAGATTAAAAAAAGATTAAATAAAAAAAACATTTTTATTTCAGTATTAGTGGTCCGCGAAAAAATTTTCCTTTTTTTACCGGTCCACAGGTCTAAAAAGGTTGGGGAACACTGTATTAGATGATGCTTACAATTCTTCTTATTACTTTGCATGTAGCAGGCTGATCAACGTAAAGTCAATTACAGTATAGAATCAGACATTTAAAATTATATTGTTATTTGTTAGGTGGCTGCAAATCCAAGAATATCAGCAGTGTGGACAGAAATACTATTTGGATATGATGCCAGCATGGCCGTTAAGAATGAACTGACGTATAATTTGTTTATCAATGTTTTACGAGCCTTCGGTTCTGCTAGACATTATAAGTTTATAGAAGCAGCTGAGGCGACTGAAATAGTTGGATGCTTTGCTCTGACAGAATTCGCTCATGGATCCAACGCAAAAGGAATACGTACCACAGCCACGTATGATCTAACGACCAAACAATTTATTTTGCACTCAGCTGATTTCGAGGCAGCCAAGTGTTGGGTGGGAAATTTAGGTAAGAATGTAAAAATAATATTACATAAATTAATTTATAGGTTTATTTTGTTAAATCATTGCCAGAAATTACCCTAAGAGGATCTTTTTAAAGACGACAATATTTTAGTCTTGGAATTAAAATTTCTTCTCTGTAAAATATTGTAATAAAGCATTTCTTTAACCCTTCCTGTCCTGTGATGTGTAACTAGTACGCATTGCTTCTAAAAACTTTATTATCTATAAATATAATAAATACTGGCTTCAGATTTTAGGTATTCCTCCGTAAAACATTTACGCATTGAATGAAAAGATAATATTAATAATAATTAGTACTTATCGGCCACATCGGACATATTTTGTGAAAATCGGAAATAAATTCACCAATACAATCAAACGTGTGACATAGGTATATTCATTCTAAAAAACCGCTATGGGTGAGGAAGCGACGCTATTCACGTCTCAATCTCACTCTATTTCGGTATATGGGAAGGCAACAAATAGAATCATAGTTTGGTCGCTTCTCTCGCTTAGTAGCCAGCGGGCTTTCGTTTGAGGTGGTCGCTTCGCCCGTTTTGTGTACATCTTCCAATGTTTTTTTCATGTTTTCAGCAATTCAATTTCAATTATTATCACTTTTGACTTTAAATTTCATTAATTTAAGCGATTGGCTATGAATATTCTTATTATTCCGATTTTAAATAGCTTATTTTTACATGTGTATTGAATACACATCACCGGAACGGGCGAATTTTTTTAGCACAGGAAGGGAAAGGTTAATGTCCAATGCCATTTCCTAGTTAAGAATATGTCAGTCTGCTTTCATCCGTTGTTTAATAAAGTTTTCCTTCTTTGTCTTCCATTGTCCTCAATATTTACGTGTCTCTCATTCATCATTCTCACCCTTGCTCCATTCACTATAAGCAAACACAATGTTTCTGTCTTATTTCCATTTATTATACAGAAGTCGAGCAATTTCTCAAATACATTTCCGAATGCATATCGTTAAGACATGATTCTGCCATGCCAAAGTATTCAATGCTTTAAACATCATAAGGTATACGTTGACAAACTCGTTCGAGGAGTTGTGAGCTGTCCAGCATTACTACAAAGATTAGCGTTAAATGTTCCTAACAATTACACTAGACTGCGCCGCCGGCATGAACTGTTCTCAATAACATACACAAGAACGGGTCTTCCAGCCGCTATGCCTGTTGGAAGGACCTTAACTCTTTTGAACGGGACTGCTTCGGATATTGACATATTTCATATCACATTACCAAAAGCAAAAGTAAATCTTCTTCTTAGATTGAGCGCGTTAGAAAGCACTCATCAACATACTTAAGTGACTTTGAATATATGTATATGTTTGTGTGTATATATATATATATATATGATATATGTATGCATAATTTTTATTTTATATGATTTTTTTTTAATGTTAACATTTTTTGTATTTTTCAATGTAATTGGGCTAAGCCTTTATTGAGAAAATAATTAAATAAACAAAACCCTTTCAAAATACCTCCATCAGTGTAGTTTTTTCAATAGTGGAGTTATTTTGCCAAGTTTGCCAGCATCGAAAATGATGCGTGCCGCTGCCCTAAAGACCATTTACAACCTGTCAATGTGTTAGAACACTTTTACAGGTACTTGAAGCATTCTACTTGAGTATTTTATATAAAAAGTAGCTAATTATAGCTGCTCTTAGGATGGAGTGCTTTACTTTTACCCCACTTCTTGACAACACTAGTCATATGTGATCCAAACCAAGTGGGGAGATAATTAATGCTTTAACCGAAGCCTTGGTGTCATTCACTAGAATGTATCTCCTATACAAAGCATGACCTATCATTTTCCTCAGTGTGTTTCTCTTAGTTTATAAGTAGTTATACTCAAGAAAATATAGCATGGTCTCTGTGACGTTTGAAATGTCATGTCTCAAAGGGATGGGGTAAAATAGTTTTTTTTTACAAATCGAAGTGTTTTTTTATAAATCGAAAAATGTTTTTTCTCTAAACTGACATTTGAATTCCTAATTTTCATTTTACTGACTTTCTAATGTATTGTATGATTTGTATCTATCTTTAAATAGGCCAAAATCCACTTTGAATTAATACTAATTATGAACATTTAATTTTATGTATGAAAACATCGAAAATCCAATTATCGTATACCCCATCTCTAGCCAATGCAGACTAACGTAGTGACTTTTGACGAACGTTGCCAAATATTATTTGATTTTAACAAATTGACATATTTTTGCTAATTTGCAACAAGATGTATTCATTTGTCATTATTGTTAGTTTTATGTAATGTATTTACCTAAATAACTTGCTATTTATTAGAATCGAGGCTTATATTAAAGTTGATAAAATAATTAAAATTACTGAACGTCATTACAAGGTTGTATTGGGGCAAATTTGTGAACTGTCACAAGGACCATGCTACATTTTTTTAGTATAGTTTACGAGTTTTTTAGTTGAACCCCTTTACATTTCATTTTTAACTATTATTTTGACTCCTTAATCTAACTTGAGGTTTTATTCCAGGTAAATGTGCCACCCACGTAATTGTTTACGCCAAACTTATAACTCCAGATAAACAGGACCATGGTTTGAATACATTTATAGTGCCTGTCAGGTGCCCCAGAACCCTCAGACCTTACGCTGGAGTCATAGTTGGTGATCTTGGGGAGAAAGTAGGTCTAAATGGAGTTGATAATGGGTAAGGCCATTTAATTTTCTTTTACATTATTTAAAAATAATCATATTAACCGGTAATAATACTAATTTATTAAAATATGTGAGGCAAAATATTATAAACAGAATTTGAATACACCCCCACCAATTTAGGGGCAAGTCTGGCCGCGAAGACGTCGGATTTTTTCAGCCCACACTCTTTGAAAATTTCTTTTGAAAAACAAGAACAGATAAAAGAAGTATTAATATGGACCCAGTTGGTATGGGGCATATTTGGAACACTAACAATTTCATCAAATCTATATGTTCCTTAACCCTGAGAGCGCTACGAGAAAAAAATATAATTGTCTACCTAGTGCTGAGATATATTTACGATTCGGACGTTCGTGATAAATATTTATTTTAAACAACAAAAAAACAAAAAAAATATATTTTTACAACATAAATATATTTTAGAATATGTACCCTTGTATTCTAAATGAATGATATTCAATTAGAATACAAGGGTAGAACAAATTTCTTCCACTGCTATAGCAGTGCGCCGATCTCTCAGGGTTAACCCTTTAATTTTTTTTATGGAGATAGAGGTAAAATTTATATTAATATTTTATATAAGGTTTTATAGCATAATTTAATTCAATTAACACTTTTAGAACCACTAGAATGATTTTTTTTAATCAGTTTAGATCATAGGTCGGCAACGTTTTGTTGTAACAGGGCCAAATATTTAACGTGGAGATTAGTGCGGGCCATATGGGCACTTGGGCTATAACATATGTCATTACAGTATACCTACAATATTTGTGTACAAACATTTTAGTTTTGAAAATAAAACGCTAATTATATTACGTGTACAAATAAGTTTCCGCCGTTTTTTATCAAAAATTGGACATTTATTGTGAAAGAACGGAACCTCGTGTTTTATTCGAAGTATTGCCCATCGCTTGCCACTACTTTTTCCCGTCTTTCTGGCAGCATACGGATACCGCGTCGGAAGTATGCTTCATCTTTTGAGGCTATCCACGAATCGACCCAATTTTTGGTATCTTCAATATGACGTGAAGTGCTGCTCAGACAGACCATGCGTCATCGATCGAAACAAGTGGAAATCAGAAGGAGCAATGTCTGGTGAATACGGCGGGTGGGGTAAAACTTCCCAATTGTGTGTTCCAAATAGATGTTGACTGGCGCCGCAACATGTGGACGAGCACTATCATGCAGGAGAATAATTTTGTCATGTCTGGAGTAGTAGTGGGCGCGCTTTTCCTTGAGTGCTCGACTCACATTAATTGTGTTCGGTAGACAGCCTGATACTGATAAAAATTTACCAATATTTCAAGGTTATGTTGTTGATAGATGTCCAACCTTACGACAATGACGTTTTACATCTGACAATTTTAACCGTAACTTACTGGTGGCGTCAACTTTTTTCAAACGGCGGCGGCTTATTTGTACACCTGATATATTTTTACGACATTTATTGTCATCATCATCATCAATGGCGCTACAGCCCATTGTGGGCCCCGGCCTCCTCCAGCAGTCGCTGCCATTCCCCCCTATCCTGGGATGCACTCCTCCAGCCCCTGATGCCAATCACGTTTGCATCATTCTGCACCCCGTCCATCCACCTAAGCCTCGGTCTACCCACGCTACGTCTTCCTTGGGGCTTGGAGAAGAGTACTTTGTTAGGCATTTCCTCTTCTCCCATTCTTGCTACATGCCCCGCCCAACGTAGCCTCCCAATTTT